>JADANM010006098.1:10516460-10530807 GCA_026213755.1 Eurema hecabe
TTTCGAATTCTCACCTGCACTCAGTTGGACAGCTTACAAGTGACGTCATAGTGCTGAATCTTATTATTTTATGCTCTTATATCGTTCTAGATAGGTCACCTGTTGGTTTTAATGACCCATCATTTTTTCAACATGGGCCTGTAGTCTATTATTTTTATAACAATGCCATATTAAATTTTTTAGTCTGTTCTCAGTTTGACAAACATTGTGTTTGCACAGTTTGCATTGTGGTTTCTATCAACTACCTATTTTTTATTTTTTAAAAATTGTCATTGTCAGAAGGAAAAAACGCGGGAAACACTTCAAGTTAAAAAAAAAGTATCATCATCAAATTGTTTTCAGCCAGTCATCTTTCGAAGTGACGCAGGAAAAAAAAACAATCGAATAAAAACCTCGTTTTTTAATTCGTTCTAAAATCTTCAAATGATAATATTGGATGCTGTATCTGTGGTCCGACCGCTATTGAAAGTGAAACCGCATGACGTGTGGCAGTCAACGACCCGCGATATCACGATAACATGCTACCTGCGAGGTCACATACCACTTTTGACCATTTACAGCTTAGAAAAGAGGTGCTATATATAATAGGCTAATTAAAAATGTTTTTTTTTTTATTAATTAGAAGATCAAAATAATTAACAAATTCTAAAAACTCATTTCTCTAACGCCTTTTTTTAACTGAATTTAAAACCAGATGGTTTACGTGTAGTAGATTTGCAACTTCGTTCAGTCGACACAAAGCTATGGAAAAACCATACACAAACATAATTTTGTTTAGAAAGCGATATCCACGAGAAAACCACATATCTAAGTCGTAAATGTATAAGTACGTGAAATATTAATGCTGCACCTAGTGACGCAACCATTCGATAGATTCCTAAAATTGAAGTCGTCTCAAATGAAGCGGGTCTAATAACTGATATAATTGTAGATAACTCGATAAAGACATGCGATGTTGAATTACACCTGTTTCGGATTTCGAGCATTAATAGCTTGATGTTAAATTGTTATGTTATTAGTGTCATTACTGGAGAAAATGAACGTTTCTAGTTATTCCCGTTAACCCTTATTAAAGAAGAATATATGCGTCGGTTATCGCGTTATTGGTACGTTGATTGAAGTCTCAAAAACTATAGAATTATTTCTAATAATAATAATATATTTATTTCGCAAGTAACAAGGACTCATAAGTGTTAGTAAAAATTATTCTTACAAAGGTATAACAACTATCAAAAAACCTTCGCAACTTGCTAGCGACGCGTCGCTGTCGACGTCGACGTCGACGTCGCGACGTCTCAACTGAGAAAAGATCATTTCCCGAAACTGTAGATATGCCTGACCATACTAAAAGACATAATTATAAGGACTACAGTATCTGATATTTCTTCCCTTAAAGTCAACAACGACGTACTATCGATACTACGAATTAAGTAACTAAACTATCGATTTTCAACACAGATTTGTACGACAGAGTTGTACGTCATAAATAACGATGATTAGCAATAACCATAAATTATGTATTATAGCCAAGGTCCAGTTAAAACAAGAAAACAACCTTACTCGGTCAATTCGTTCACAATTCGTTCGTCCGGCGCACCTAAATATTTCCCTTCTAATCGCTATTCGCAATGTAACGATATTTTATTCGGAATACGTAATGCGACCATATTAGACATTCTAGGACGTTGCCCACGGCGTGTAGGCTGCAAAATTACAAGATAATTAATTATTGATTAAGGTAGAAGAATTTTTAAATAAGGTCCTTAAATAGGGTTTTTTGGTATTTGTCTATTTACCATACCTGTTGACATGATTATTCGGATAACTTGAACGTGTCATAGAAAAGGTATGGATAAAAACGAATAATATTACGAACAAAATGTTGTAGTAAAAGCAAGTATTATAGTTATAAACATCTTCGAACGCAACAATTTAAAAACTTATTCTGATTTACTTCTGAATGTGGTTGTAGCTACTTCGTTGGAAGACAAAGCCGCAGGCAAAAGCCACTATAACATAAACATACAATTCACCGGCTCTCGGCGATAACTATAATTGTCCTCTCACTATAATTTCACGCAAAAACAGGTTGCATTCGCACAAAAAGTGATTAAAACGTTATTCGATAACGACGCGTGACATAACCGTTGTTGATAGCAGTAAATAACTATCGCCCGGTCACACGTCACTATTTTTGTTGTTTTCGATTTAATATCTTGATTTAAATATTTTTTGGTATTCGCTTCCCCCTTCTATATCTGTTACTCCTTCTGGGAAACATTATTTTTTCTCTTTATTTAATGGTACATAAATGTCCACAACTCCTTCATACTAATTACTAACTTTACACTATACAATTATTTTAATATACATTATAAATAAATTAAAAAAATAGATAGATGAATGCATGGATCTATACATTAAATTATATAAAATTTTAAATCAACCCAAAATATGATTTAACAGTTAAACGTCAGTTGGCAATGGCCTTTGGTAACAAAGCATTTTTTTCAATCGCTAACACAAGGACTAGTTCATTATTCGTTTTTGTACATTTAATATAATGTATAAATATATAAAGAGATTCAAAGAGTTTAAGTATGTCACGAATGTGTTGCCGGCCTGGATTTGACACTTTTCTTAAATGCTTCCAGATTGCAAAGAACACAGACGATTAAAGAGACTGCGGATAGGAGGTTCAAAAATTTAAGAAACCCCGACACATAACAACACAAGTATCAAACAAAAGTATCAGCTCTTTTATTTGATCCACATATTGATGGAGTTGTAAAAAAATAATATGTTATTTGCTATTTTCGACCAATTTTCATTTAACATAGCTCCTTCCGACTGTTAACCTTTCGAACAACAAAACAAAATCACACACACACACACACAATCAGACTCACACGTTTAACTTATAACACCTCGACGTTTATTTCGTCTTGATTTTGGGTTAAAATAAAAACGGCATTTATATTCGGCAAAAAGTCGCAATGGAAACGCAAATTTTTAGTTTAACAATTACATCATTGATCATTTTACTTGTATAAATAAATAAATATTTCAGGACATTTATACACAGCGCCATCTAGCCCCAAGCTAAGCAGAGGCTTGTGTTATGGCAACTAGATAACGGAATAAATTACATATACATACTTTTCGTTTGTAAATACATACATACCGGAGAATAATACAAAATTATAATTAATTACAAATATAGTATATACCATTAGGATATCAACCGTTTAATAGCAGAATCGTTAGCTCGTTAAAATATCGATTAAAGTATCGGTGCGTTAAATCGATTAGCTAACCTTTCATAGTCCGCGGCGCATCGGCGGAGGCCGCCACGCATCCTTGACTGCCTCACTCACCTCACTGACTATTTATACTGCTATTGACACGTTTCCTATTTAATTCCGAAATTCGATACTTTAGTTATTTTGGAATTAACCTATTTCATATTTCATACTCGAACATCTTACTAATATTATTTAATGCCAAACCTTTATTTTATATAAAGGATGCGGAACTGCTGATCCCTTAACACAGACTATTTTAATAATGTAGCTAAGGATCTGTGTTGTGACATGTTTCGAAGATTTTATCGCCATAATTGTATATTATCATAAAAGGCAAAGAAAATAAAGTTTTTTATTATTATTACTATTACTATTTATTATAAACACGAAATTTTGTGAGGATTGTTTAGATATTTTTCCATGCAAAATCTACTAAACGGATTTGGTTGAAGTTTCATATGGTGCGAAATTGAGGTAACGCATCGCCATTAAACCAAGAAGAAAAAAAATAAAGATATAAAAAATCATACTTGTGAATCGTCCATCAATTGTAGTGTGGCAGTTGTTGGCCATTAAAGTTATACTAGTAATCTGCGTGTTTCCTTGTAATTCCAATTAAATACATAACAGTAGTGTGTAACGCAAAATACGCTAATATATTTTTTTAAAATTATTACAGGAGTTCCATGAATGTCTAATACAAATCCTATACAACTTCACAGCTGGCAGACTTTCCAGACCTTCGTATAATATTAGTTTGGAAGTATCATAATAGATTGTTTAAGAAAACAAGCGTCGTCTATGAATCAATGTGGGCAGGGCGGCACCGCGCGGACGAGCTTTCACGACAGATCACTTTCGCGGGCCCTCGTGACCGACGTACTAAGTGTTGAAAGTACCAAGTTTAGGGTTAAATTGTTTGACTGTTTAATACATTATAGCCTCAGCACATGTTCGACCTTCATATAGACATGTGACTTTACTTTATCTGTGAAGATTAATTAAAAATGATTATATTATTGAGATTAAAACTTTTTAAGTCTAAAGTGCCATCATAATATAAAAAGGCACAACAGATTTTATAAATCGTTGAGTGACTCAAGAAGAAAGAATAATAAATTGTAACACTATAAATTAATTAATATTACATGCAAATAATATAGCTACGCTTAATGTTGTCTTGAACACATTATTAAAAATCGTACCTTAATCCGTATATTAAAGGGCTTTATTGGCTTATGAATTTTTGAGGATGCGTTAAGACGTATCTTCGCATTTATAACAATTTAGCGCCCCAGCTTCGCATATATCATGCATGTATAATACACATAAGCCATCCTCTATTTATAAAAAAATCGCATGAGAAGCGTTGCGTAATTTTAAAGATTTAGGCATACATAGAAATATTGGGACAGAGAAAGCGACTTTGAATATATGTAGTTATTATGTACTAGTTATTAATTAAAACAATTAAATAAATTGATGCTTATCACTGAAGCTTATTCCTTGAGAATGTACCAACTATAAGGTATCGAAGTGACCTAGAACATTCTCTTACTTACTCTAACAATTACATAATATTTCTATTAGCGACAAAATAAATATTTGGTCGATAATAATTTATGAGGTGTCAAAAAGCTTTCCTAGAAGCACGTGGTATCGCTTCGGTACACTTTGATCCTCTACAAACATGTTTTCGAGCAAACATTGATAAAAAGATAATAATTGAACTTCAATATTTAAATCTTTGAGTGCTTTCGTAACTTGTGTTTTTTTATTTAAAATTCATGGTGTGCTGTTAAAAATGTATGGTGACCCGGTGACCCATAGACGTATAATGCATAGACTGGGAGTACTTTAATAATTTCGGTCCGCCGTAAGTGAAGCCAAAACTGGACATAGCTCGTATGTAAGTGTAAAAAGCACGTTCTTATACTCGTTAACACGCACACAAACCCACCGATGATGTTGCTACTATAAGAGATTCACCTTTTAAATGTGGAAAAATCTAAGAAAACATACGAATTTTCTGTATGTAAATAGACAAAATTGTCTACAATGAAATGGCTTCACTTTGAGTGCTCATATTGCAGTTCTAGGTTTAGGTATTATTCTATGCCTACTATAATATAATTCATTATCTTAAAACTGACCATCGACTATATAGAATCTAGTCGTGAAATGTCCGGACCTTCACATTTAACAAGAAAATCAGAACGTTGGACCCTGTTATTAATTGTAACGCTATAAATTAATTAAGATTACATGCAAATATTCTTAACGAGGTTGATCAATGAAAAAATATTTAATATAGGAAGTCTATAAAATCAATTACCCATTGTATAGTTTTTTTAATCAAAGATTCGTTAAGATAATAACGTGTTATTAATAAAACAAGTAATTATTATTAAAAAAACAAAATACCCGACTGCACACTAAAAAAAGAGTAATTATGTCTTTATCCCGTGGGACTTTTAGGATAAAATGTATCCTATGACACTCCCGTAATCAAGACAAATCAAACGATACCTCATACATCAAAATCCATCAAGCCGTTTAGGCTACAGGAGGTCACAAAGGAAAAGACATACATACTTACATACACTCGAAAAACATTACCCTCCTTCTTTGGCAGTCGGGTAATAACCAATTAATCGCAAAAGGCGGGAAAACTTTTTCAACCATCCATTGAACTGGGAAGGCGCGCGTTTTTACCAACTGTCAGTTGTCACCCGATGACAGATAACTCCCACGGTCCAACATGGCGGGTCGATAGAAAGTGAAATGCTATGCTAATAGAACCTCTTCGGAAACAGATATTACTTTCCCTTTAACGTGTTAATTAATGTCTCAAATATTTTGACTGCGTAATGCGTCGTAAAATATGTAATTGGTGAAATGTAGTTTATAACTTATGACGTAATAGGTTTGGTAGAATATAAATAGTTTTATTGAAATTACGCAATAGACTATCAACGTATTCTAAATTATTAAAAAAAATATAAAGCGTATTATGATAATATTGCTGTTTAAGGAGCTAAACATTTCAAGGATTCGTCCATTTATGGCATATATTATTAGCAATGGCAACTTATTCAATATTTTTACAAAAACAACTTCTATTATGAATAAAAATAATAAATACCTAAATTTTTGTTAAAGATTACAAAAACTATTTTGAACATCACCGCGAATGTTACAACAGAGACAAACAGATTACAACAGAGGAATGTAGTATCATAAACATCCTGAATATTAGAAAACTCGTAATGTTAATGGCTTTCATTGCCAGATGCAATATAAATGTAGAATAAGCGTCGCCATTAAACTTGATTTTAAACGCGATTGTGCGATCGCCATTTCTCGACACTTTCCCAATCATCGTTCACTTTTATATCTCACTAGCTGTTGCCCGCGAGTCCGCCCGCGTGGATTTTCATACAAACCCTCATCCCCTATTTTATCCCCTTGATGGTAGAATTGATCAAAATCCTTTCTTAGCGGATGCCTACGTCATAACATCTACCTGCATTTCAAATTTCAGCCCGATGCGTCCAGTGGTTTGGGCTGTGCGTTGATAGACTAGTTTCCCCCAGGCAAAAAGGTAAACAGAGGGGTTTTGGTCGGCAGAAGTCCGACATAACCCGTGGTAATTCCTCGAGGTCCATGGCTATCCTACGAGGATTTCCCCACTTTAAAAATAAAGGAAATATATGCACAGCGCAGTATTAGTCTTCACCTGATCTTCTGTTGTAATTATGTAATTGTGGTAGTCGAAGATCTTTGTTAAGATTCCATTCAACAGTCGCCTGATGATAAACGGTCACTTTCCCTTTTACATATGTATATTATGTATTTAATTTTACTCAAATAAACAAGTATTATTATTTATATTTATTTAATTATCGTTGGGTTTGTGACGATGTTACGAATCTGTGGATGTATTGAACTGATTTGTGAAACATTTACGAAAATACTATAATTAAAAAATCCTAGTGTTTCTGTTGTTGTTGTAAATAGATTAAATATGTATATGCAACTTATAAAATATTTTAGAAAAAAGTTATTGGCAGGGAAACGAAAAATATCCGACTAACACAGCAAACCACAGCTCTTGTTAAATCAAAGAACCTCTTCACTTTTCCATTTACAATCGCTGTCAATTATTTTATATCAGTTATTCGCGTCTGGCAACTCCGATGAAATTGAAATAATTGCTAGAATATAGACGGAAACCCAATTAAAATAAGTGCGAGTATTTTATGACTTTTATAAAGTTATATTATTTAATCCGTCTACGTTCCTTAAAAAGTTATTAAAGGAATGTTTATGTTACAATAATAACGATTGGTACTATATTTAGTATATTTTCTTCTGGTAAAAGGACTTCAAGAATCGATTCAGTAGTTTTAAGGATACAAACATAAAATCAACGTATAGATAAAAAACTATTGCTTAGATTTAAGTAAAATGTGTGCTTAAATTAATTATAAAAACAAGCTGCGCCTAGATTTCAACATTTTTATAATTCGAACGATTCCTAACCATTTATGGTGAAGGCTCTGATGGATTGTTTGTATTTGACCCACAAAGCCTTATTTATCGTACTTGCTTATATTTATATACTAGGTATAGTACGCGTCACGAATCTTTAGCGCTGAACGAAACCTACGAAGAAGTCAAAAATAAGGTATCGAGGTAGCGGTGCGGCGCGCGGGGCGCGTGATCGTCGGGTGCGCGAGCGTTGATTGGTTGTCCCAGTCGTGTTGTCTTTATCGCACCAATACGTCAATTACGAGTGCGATTCTACCGATGCGCAGCTATTCTCGTCCAGCGCTAAAAATAAATGTCGCGCACTATACGGTACGGTTTCTTATGGTATAGTGATACCAACCATCGCGAAAGTTGGGTAAATTAAGGCCAGCGGTGAGTCTTCAATCGTTCTGAAACTATACTTTTTTTTTTAATTTGGAAAAATAAATTGCTTTACAAACGCTAAAAAGAAGAAAGTTTAACATTGCATATTTTTCGAATTACAGATTAAATAATTCAACCCACAAGTTTAGCTCATAAGGTATTCCTTGAGGACGATGAATCATAAAAAAAGGTTTCACCATTCTTATCTTGTCATCGTCCTGGCCGCTTATAAAAAACAAATCCTCCTTGGTAAATACTGTTAATTAAAAAAAAATAAGATGAGAACAATAAGTGGAATCGATCACACATTTACATAAGAAGAGCGCTCCGTTGGAGGCGGCCGGCCGTGACGGCGCGCTCTATTTACCGCCACCAGCAGCAAGCAACAAGCAGTATACAGAACATTGTTATACCACTATAGTATATACTATATACTACTAAGAACCTTCACTTTTTGCAATGTATGCCGAATAATGACCGTTTAGCACAACTGCCTTTACATAAATTAAATATATTTTGGGTCTGGGAAATGCATTATATGTGCATCTAAGTAATTTATCCATTTTCTAGGTGCTACAACACAAGCTAAGTGTAGTGAGAGACCAGATGGCACACAATCGAACGAGAACTCAAGAATTTGTCGGCGTTAATTTTACGTCAAGTGGCAGAAGACTAACCAGATCCTTTAGCTCAATAACCTTAAAAAAACGTAGCTATTATTAATGAAAATAATTGTTTAAATCAGACACGTATTTCCAGTCATTACCACGTTCATACAAATAAACAAACTATCCAGCTTTAAACATATAAAATACGAATAATTAAAATGCAAGGGAAATATTTAGCAGTCTCGTCCATTAACATTTTAGGATCAAAAGAACAATCGGCTTAACGGATAAAAAAACCGTCCAATTTAAAATAATTTGTCAATTACAACGGTAGTTATAAGGCGAACTATTTAAAACTATATCGAATACGTTCACGTCGCGTGCACGGAATAGTATCCGTGGGAATGGTCTATATTGCGGGATAATCAGAGATTGCTAACGAGTGCCTGAGCGTACGCCCGATGCCATTACAGCAGAAAAATATGTTTATGTTATCTGTAAGTGAGATGGACCGTAGCTTATAGAATATAGATGTACGCAGCGCGCGATTTTTGAAATTGGAACGAAGAACATGACGCTACCTATGAAATGTCAGAATGACGTTTGTTTTTTTTTTAATGTCGAAAAAGTTTTAATGTCCGCTTTGTTTCTGTTTTTTTTATTTATTAATTTAGAATGCGTGTTTACGTAATGATAAAAAACAATCGTCGTTCAGATTATTTATCATAACGTAATTATTTCTATTATTATAACGTACCTGCCAACAAACACCGCCTCAGAGAACCTATTCCCATACATTACTACGATTGAATCCGCATAAAAAAGTAAAATTAAAAATATATTAGACGCTTTGACTGCAATACCATGTGGCTGTGTGGTCTCAATACAGCGCAAAAACCACTATCCAATGGTCTGTATCATCATTGGCTCCAATGCTCCGTCAGCTATAATGTCTTTTTGTTACAGATAGCTATGTTAATGTCTGGAAAGTGGGTGAGCTGAAACCGCATCTTTATGGCGTCTTTACTATTTGTTTATAGGCATATATGTTTTGAAGACGTGTTTGTTTTGTAAGTAAAGTAAATTTATGTCTAAATTTTAGTGTTGTTAACGTTTGATGGAAGTTTTAGGTGTAATGAATTGAGATGTTAAATCCTTCTTTGTGGGGGTGCGAAATATTTTTTTTTTATTTTTTGGTTTTCTTACTGTTTAAGGTTAAGTAAAGCAAACTGTTTGTTTGGTTAAATCGATATTGTCGAGATTGTTGTAGCGTTTACTTAGATAAATACGTATTACTTTATGCGAAGCAAATTTTTTTTATTTTTTTTTATTTTTTTTTATTTTTTAGTTCGAAGATTATTCTTGTTATTTTTTATCTGTAACGAAACTTATACAGCAGTTAAAGAATTAACGATATAATACACAACATAGTCAAATTTAATAACACCACATATGATTTATGTTCGAACATTGCTTTTATTGCTTCTGAGGCGAGTAATTTGGATGAAAAATTACTTAGAACTAGAGTTATCGTTAAGATATGAGATGATATGAAGCGACAACCAGAACATACATTAAGGAGGATATATGTCTCCATAAAATTGTAACGACCTAACTGATATGTTATATTTTAGGGAGATTGTAATCTAAGTATTTTAAACTAGCAGCTCTCCGCGGTTTTACCCGCGTAGTTCCCGTTCCCGGGGCAATACCGGGATAAAAAGTACCCTATGTTTTAATCCAGAGTATCATCAATAAAAAAAATCATCTATCTACATAACAAATTTCAACTAATTCGGTGCGGTCGTTTTGCCGTGAAAAAATGACAAACAGACACGCTTTCCCATTTATAATTAATATTAGTATGGAAATATGGATTTATTTAAAATATCTATTATGTTGTTGTATAATATTTAAGTGACCTTAACTCAAGACCTCGCCTCGATACAAAATCGACGATAGCTTCTTGTTCGACGATGATTTTTCTTTCCCTACATCAAATTAATTCAATTCTTACGTAATCCATACTAATATTATAAATGTGAAAGTATGTTTGTTTGTTTGTTTGTGCTTCCTTTCGCCGTAGCTAAGCAATCAATCAACCTGATTTTTGGAACCTGAGTTTGTTGAAAAGATGGAGAGTAGCAAAGGCTACTTTTTACCTCGAAAAAAAGGGTTATAAGGAGAAAAAAAAGGGAAGGGGCTCCCCCCTTCCCCAAAAGTCAAAGTTAAAGTTTATATGAAAGTCCACGCGGACGGAGTCGCGGGCGACAGCTATACAATATATTATGTTAATATAATTATTAAATCTATATTCCATACTTAAAGAAGTAAAGTTTGTGTGTTTGTTAAATTGTAAGGGGTAAACTCGGGATCTACTGAACCGATTTAAAAAACTTATAGAAGGCCACATTATTGCCGAGTGTCTACATCGGTTCTATAATAAAATTGCAAAAATAAAAAAGGATTGTTAACATTATGCCCAATGAAGTGGGTACGTATCAGCTAATATTTAATAAACACTTCTTTTCATTTCTTTCTTATATTGACAACCTACGACAACCGCGTCGTTGTGTTGCCAGTTCTCACTTATAGTACGCGTCATTTATGTTTAGCGCTGGACGAAAATAGCTGCGCATCGGTAGAATCACGCTCGTAATTGACATATTGGTGCGAGAAAGACAACACGGCTGGGACAACCAATCAACGCTCGCGCACCCGACGATCACGCGCCCCGCGCGCTGCGTTCTTACCTCGATACCTTATTTTTGACATCTGCGCAGGTTTCGTTCAGCGCTAAAGATTCGTGACGCGTACCTATACCTAGCGTTATCGTATTTAACTTTTTATTGCCAGATATCAAATCGTTGGACTACAATACACTTGGCTTTATTTTTATAATCTTTGTCGGCGCCGGCTTCATATTAATAACTTCGGAATGTGTTTTTACAGCTGGCAAGTTTACTTTTATGGTCAAGATTTTTTTTTAATATTAGACATTGAACTGACAATAACTGGATTAGTTACAATGTTATAGATATCTTGTTTTTACTGGTCGTAATTATTTTTACAGTCGATCTTTAAAAAAAAACAAAAAGCGTTAGTATAATTGTTATTTGAAACTTCAAATGAATATTAAATAACAATATTGTAATCAATACTACTAATATAAACGGAATAGTTTTTGTTCAAATTTTCTGTTTATATGCCATTTAATTTTTTAAGTTGGATCAAATAAAGTAAATTTAATTCAAAATCAGTTCAGTAGTTAAGTAGGAGTCAATCGCAGACAAACAAAGGGACACGTAATTTTTATATATTAAGATATGCATGATGCATTTATATAGGGAAAGAACTGTCAAAAGATTATATTCTATGATACCAAAAACACAAGCTTCTTTCCTATAAACTAGTATAAATTAATTAAATAATTTCAAGAAGATAGATAATCAGGTCTCACGGGCAAAAATGGGAAAGCGAAAGTGGTTATTATTGAACAACAAAGCGGACCGGTTGCTAGAAAGCATTCATATAACATCGCATAATGTTATCCAATCAGCTGGCCACAGCCTGACATTTCTATGATTCGCCTTGACGAGGATATGTGCTACTTGGAAGACTGTTACCCGTTGCGGTAAGACCGAACACGGTGGAGTTTTATTCCACATAGACCTCCATAGTTCGCCACTGAGGTCCAAGTTATGATTTCCCCACAAGTAACTGATCGGCTAAAGAAAAATAAAGTTAATAGATTCGTTTTGAAATCCATATGATTTTCGTAATTTTAACCAATTATCTGTTGCTTCTTTTAGGATTTGGGATGGACTCCTCGTGGGTCAAATGTTACAATCATTTAAGTAAGTACAAGCTTATATAATAAATATTTTCAGGACATTTATACACAGCCCCAGCTAGTTCCAAGCTAAGCCGAAGCTTGTGTTATGGCAACTAGATAACGGAATAAATAACATATACATTATACATACTTTTCTTTTGTAAATACATGCACATACAATACATAGCAACACCCAGACCCCGGAAAAATACAAATATAAATTACAAATATATTTTTACCGGTGTGGGAATCGAACCCAAACCCTTCACGTACAAAGCAGTTGTGCTACCACTGCGCCAAGCGGTCGTCAACTTAAGGATTTAGTACTAATGCTCGGAGCAAGATACTGAAATCAGAATAGTTCCGATGCTGAAGCCTATTTATTATTCCGCAATCGTTCACATTAAATCTTAGATAAGAGATAAGGATCTCGGAAGTGTGGGCGGACGGACAGCCTGGATCCACCTAATTGGACCCTGTATCTGTCCATTCGGTTACTAATAGCTTTTGTCTTAGCAACTTGTCAATGTATCGGTAATGTTTGAGAGTTATTTCTTAAAGGTTACGGTGAATAGGCTCCTAAACAGACATTACACCTCTAACACTATATCTTCGACGAGATCGCGGTCTGTATTTGTGAATTAATCTTAAAAAATTATGTAAGCAGATTGATATACTACTGATGGAAACTGGGCACTTGGCTTGAAAGCAACTAAAATATAGTAATTAAATTATTTTTTTCGAAAATAAGGTTGAAGTACAGGAATATGCAGTAAACGATAGACTTGCGATTATTTTTCAAGCTTTAAATCAAATTTATGACAGAAAAAAAGAGAAAGGAATTTCGTTAATCTAAAAACTAAGTTATATATACTTAATTAATTTTTTTATTTAAATAAGATTCTTCCAGTAAATATACGACCGACATTCTTCCAGTGAAACCACTTTAGGACATAAATATTATACATTTATATGATTTTGTGACTCAAATAAATATTTAGTATAAAATAAATGTTACTAAATAAATAAAAAACTTACATCGCTTCTGCCAAACTTCAGTTGATATATCTGAAAACAAACAATGACATTAAAATGTTGTTTGAACAGTCCTATCTAGAATTTTTCTAGAATCTTCTTTGGTTCAAAATGCAAAAGCTGATTCATATCGAACACTTCTAGCTGTTCAAGAGTCTTTACATCCTCAACATTGTGAAAAGTTAAGTATGGGAAATGTAACTGTATCGTCTCGACGTCAGGACGCCATTGTCAGATGTTCCCAGAGTCTGGCCTCCGTCCAAAGACAATGCAATTAATCCTACATGTTGTAGCGAAATGTGATGGTCAAACTCCTCCGAGGCTGCCTAATGAACCAAACATTCTGATGCCTCATGGAATTAAAGTCAACGAATATCTTTATTCATTTGTTTTGGAAAGTTAGGAAGAATATCGTATCAAACCTATAAAGTAATTTTTCAGGTAAAGATGGATAATGTATTTTTCTTCGTTCAAAAGTTTTTGGAGCCTATCTTAGAAGTGTTAATTTTGCCGCAACTATTTATTGGTTAGAGATTTAACGTATTTTTTTAATGATCAATTTGAGTATTATTTATTTACTACAAATAGTACCAACAATTAGGGCAACATCAAACACAATGCTTTAAACATGTTTTTTTTTTTTTTTT
>JADANM010006098.1:10550464-10562204 GCA_026213755.1 Eurema hecabe
AGGACGGCCGTCTTAATTCTACTTTTAAACATGTAGCATTCATACATTTTGGAGGTTACAGAAAAAAGTTTTCAATAGACCTGGCCTTACCTACCATTTCTTTTATGGTTCACCTTCATAATAAATTTATATATTATTCAGTTGCATTCAGTCATTATAGATGTTTAATAAGTACAATAATCACACTGTAATGACTGATAAAATTATCGAATTTAGATCTGCAAACGTTTTATAAAATATTTTTTCAGTAATTATGAGGTATTTGTTTTAAGATAACCTATAAATAATTTTAAAGTTATAAATCAATTCGATATCCAGTTACATTATAGCATTATCGTGTATACTTAATTAATAATATGAAGCAAATATAAAGCTGAACATTTCGATAGCAATTAATTTGGTATCGATGCGTTTACAATGGCTTATGGCATACTTCCGCGATGTAGCCAGTTAATTTATACATTTTGATAGGACACTTGCACATTGGAGCGAAGCGAATACGTATATTATATAATAGTAGAAAAACTGTTTTTTGAATTAAAAAAAAATACGTTTTATTGGTAAAAAGAAAACATTCTGAGAGCATTGTGTTCAATAAATTTTACAAAATTTATTTATATAGGTACTGAATAATGATCATTATAAAGTAATATTTTTTGTATGAGGTAACGGACAAAGAGTGATCTTATAAGGGTTCCGTATTACCTTACACCTTACATTAAGGAAGGTGCGGACCCCAAAGGTTTAAGTATAAAGGTTTAATAAAATAGTTACGTTCCTTCGCGAATGAAAAAGTAGACGTACAACTTGACGTGGCTAATTACCGAACGATTAGTTTTATGTTCGAATTTCCATATAATTGGCAATACGTAATCAATTACGACACACGCATCAATTTACATCATTTGACTTGTCACGCACTGTTTTTAGGTATAGCTAACTAGCTGCGCCTCGCGGTTTTACCCGCGTAGGTATATTAACCATCAGGTGGCTAGACTGCTCGTTTGCCCAAAATTATTAAAAAAACCGACATTATCGGTAATATCGGTATTTGACACTCGCGTATATGATAAAAATCCGTTCAGTGCATCCATGAATTATTAATTTTAAGGGAGGTAATTTTTTATTTTTAAATTAGATATTTTCTTTATTTTATATTAAAATTAGTACGGCAGATTAATAATAAATTGGTGATGAACGCAGCCCAGCATTTTGTATCTGTACCAACATTCAGCAAACACCATGCTTCCGCGTGATCTCTAATTAAATTGGCGGCAAACAGCCTTACCATTACAGTACCATAGATACTATAAATCTGTAGGCCGATGATACCTCGGATGAAGTATCGATGCTTCGTGAAGTTATAATTATTAAAATTAACTTTATTTATTTTTTTTTAATGTTGATAAGTAAAATTATCTCATAATTAATTAAATATAAAAGTGTCTAGTACGTTAATTAATCAATTATTGTTTAATTACCTACGTAATTAATATATTGTATGCCAAACTATTTTTATACAACCATTATGGGTCTTCGTCTTTTTGGTACTTAGTGCTCGCATGATACACGCAACAAGAGAAATATGATGTCTTAATAACTAACCCTTAAATGAATAAAAAATACAATAGTAATACATAAATAATTAACAGAAAAGGGTAGATACGATACCTTCCTAAATCAAAGTTTTTTGCCTGGTGTTTCAATTTTTTATATTTTATCAACTTCTTTGCATGTTTGTAAGAAATCATCTTCTAAAAACGAAAAAAGTGAGTCTTTACCTATTTTGATTATAAAATGTAAACGAAAAATGGGTTAGTTGCTAATAAAAAACTAATTTTTCAACACTTAAAAAAATCCGCGCTTTCTAATAACGCGAGTGATATTTTAAATTTCGTCACGTGACCTCTATCAGAGGATATTACGTAAACAGCGATGCATAAAGTCTTGAAACTGGATGCATTAGTTACATTAAACGGGTCCCCCGTCCTGTGTACAAGTGATTTCTCCACTAAAATATCTCTTGCAAACATATTTAAGCGAAACATATGCAAAACAACGCATAAATTACCTATTAATTATGCTATATTGATGATTATTAGCACTCAATGAAAGAGATATCAGTGTTACATCTGACTTCGCATCGATTAATATAAATTAAAGTGGATGTCGTAATTAGAATGATACTCAGAGCTCCGTGTTTTACGATGCAATAAAAACTAATTATTTTTTAATACACATCTTAATAATGTCGTACTTTTAGTTTTAGTTGTTCGGAATGAAATAAATTTAACGTAAATATTACTCGACTGCACATATTATTTTATTTTAATTTAACTAGCAACATTTTCTCCGAACAACCATTTATTTTAGCGTAAATTGTAAAATAATAAATACACTTGCTTATTTTAAAGATACCACAACCAGAGAGCTCTACTTAATATAAACATTATATTGTTTTATCTATATATTAAAGTTTACAGCAATGCGCACAAATTTGAAATAAAAGATAGGTAGTCTAATCTCGCGAATGTCTTTTTAAAGTGAACGCGTGGGTGCAATTCGAAATGGCGCGGAAATCTGACGTAATATTCAACGTGTGAATATCTTTTCTATGACTTTATTTAGCTTGTAAACTTGATTGACAGCGAATAGGTTTATTGACTCTAATTGTAGGAAGAATTTCTTATATAAAAGCTAGCTATCGAGTTAGCTGTAATTGGTGTTAATTGCTGTTGTCACTACCTATTACCTAGAATTAAGCAGTATGTAAAAATATTTTTACTCTTGGAGGGCTTTGATCACGAAAAAGAATAGATTTGTGTTTGAAGATCGGATTTGGAAGAGTGGGATCGCTGTAGATGGTAAAACAGCGGGAAAAAGTAAACCTACATAATAATATGAATTAAACCAGCTGGTGTAGGTCCTAAAATTCACGATGTATATTAATTAATACTACATATTGTCATTGCTGAAGAGAAAACAAGGCAGGCCATATGCTCGATGGGACGATGATATAATAAAAATAGTTGGACAAAATTGGCTTCAGATAGCCCAATCTAGGGGAGACTGGAAATCTTTGGAGGAGGCCTTCATCCGACAAGGGATCCCTGCAGATACAAGTTAAAAAATTATATGTTTATAATATTATAGCATAATTTAAATTGTTAACAAAATTATATTTAGTATTAACATAACTCTTGTACTGTATTGGAATTAAAGGCTATTTTTTATTTTATTTATTGTCATTGCTAAAATCATAATCGTCTAGTGGGTCTTTATGTCTGTTGATAATACGCTAGCTGTAATGCACTTTTATGCGACTAATGGCCCAAATACTCATACGCAAATTAAAATTTAGTACGACTTAGGTCTCGTAATTTTGTCAGAATTGTACGGCAAACTGTCATATCGGACCGGTTTAAGTTGTACTTAAATTTAAGTTGCGTTTCAGTATTCCGGCATAATACTAATATAAGTTCAGAAATGTTTGTACAGTAAAGCGAAAATATTATATCACAGAACTATATTGAAGCTGTCGATCCGATTAACATAATTGTATTATAAAAATATTTCATTTCAATATTATACCTACGACTGACACTCCTATGCTATGAATCATGTTTTATCTTTATTTTATTCGTTCTGAAACTTAAATATTAGAAATGATTATAATCAGGAAGTAAATAAAAAGTTATGTAAACATGAGTAATGTTTTGTGTCAATTTATCTAAATACTATGATTGCACCTTGGTTTGTCTCGCGTCTCAGAAAACAGAATAAAGATTTTTATATACGAGAACAGTTCTGAGGGCCGCCTATAATTTACGCAACTTGTGTCATTGACCTTTATATTAATCTACCTATCACACAAAAAGGTCTTTCAAAATGTAATCTGTTTTTCTAAAAATGTGCATTAAAACAAGAATATACCAAATTCAGTATTCAAATGTATAAAGTACAAAATTAGTAATGGACTAACTTTAATGGAAAAATAAATTTTAAATTATTCCGAGTGTCATAAAATTTAAAATTTGTAAGGGAAATATATCTTTTTATTATTTTTGTAGTAGAGTAGTAGTACATATAGACATTGTTATACTATCTACAGTCGTATGAGCAGTAATAACTTTGTTTTCCATTTTTTTTTATGTATCACGTAAGAAATGACTAAAACATCCGTTTTGTGATGTTTAATCATCGCAAAACTTGTAAAACACACGCCGTAAGATCAAGAAAGCTTGTTTTCTCTCCCAGTGGGACAGGATGCGTTTCGCGCGCTTTCTGATTGTTATTATCTGTGTTTAGTATTCTATTGTCAAGGCCGCGTCGCGCACAGAATATATCTAGACGGAAGCAACAATAAAATCACTTCTGTACTCTATGGAAATATATTTAGATGCCTAGTCTTATACATTGGCGGAATTACAAATGATTAAATATTTTATTTGCCTTCTTCACTCCTACAGATGTGAGGTTCTAGAATCTAGATTTTCTTATTTTTACAACGCAGAGATTTTTTGTCGATAATAATAATATAATATCTGTAAACAATCGGACGTAGAAAAAAAAATGTTTCCAAATTAAAATATGCTTTACAAAAATCTACAACCCTATCCAAACCCTTTACTTAATCGGTATATATTATGTCTATAGACATAAGGATAGTTAAAAAACCCTCTTGTACATTACGAAATGCGATCATACAAAAACAGGCATTTTATACATAATATCTCGCATCCGCCGTTTTAAGATATCGGAGGTTTTTAGGGTTATTATCATTTATCCTTCGTGAGGCGAACGAAACTTGGATCCAATATACATTTGGAAATCTCCGATAAGTGATCACTGCCTGCTTGTACATAATTGCGAAATAATAAGAGAGAATTGATAAAAACGTTTGATCATAATATACACCCGCCTTCTATACTCAGTCCGAAATCCGAATCGCACATAAAACAAAGCGAATGATGAAATTTATGTAATAAATATTTGTATCTTGTTACTTCATATTTTATTTATTTATAATATTGTCAAGATAAAAACATCATTCATTCATAAAAACACAATTCATTAAAAATACAGTTGTAGATAAAAAATATTGCAAATTTAAGGTGACAGATACGACCATAACCTATCCTGTTCGTACGTCACTTTCCCTCGCAAACGCGATATCATCCCATATCTCATTGATAACATGCACGTTCCATAGACTATGCAACAGATCAGACAATTTGGATATGATTACAATGGAAAGCTTTAAGTTATCGTTATAAAAAATTGCACAAAATAATTATCAAAATAAGTCTTTTGATAATTATTTTGTGCAATTTTTTAAGGTGATTTTTTAAATATTTTTTTTTAATTTCTTGGCTTACAAGTAAGTTGTGAGCACGATTAAAAGCTGCACGTTTAAATGTAAAGATTAAAGTAATTTAATCTGTAAATATCTAGTGGTTATAAAATTTTTGTATCTGTATAAATAAAATTAATTTAGATTCAAAAGGAAATGGAAAAATTTCTCGTCTTGTGTAAGGGTCTTAATTATTAAATGTTAGTATGTACCTCAGATTATAACCAAAAGCTTAAAATTATAAAAGCTACGTCTACGTGAAGCTAATCTTTGCTCGCCGCACCGACCGCTTTCCAGTTTCTACAATGCGCGCGCGCACCGCATTACGGTTTGACGTGTGATTGTGCGCGGACGTTTTTCCCGCGCTCTGCTCGCGTGTGTTGTGCTAGTTGCGTGTGCAGTGTTCGAAATTCAAATTTGAAATCGTTCTGCCACAGACTAAGGTGAATAGTGAATTTCTTTTTCTATTTTAGTTTTTACTGCCAATTTATTAGCTAACGCTTCTTATTATCTGTATAAAATTGCTAGTTTTGATTAAAATTTAATATAACTTTAAATTTCTTCAACGCAATTAACGCTTTATTTTTGTATGTATTTAAATGGCGTAATAATTTTAATCTAGTAGGCAATTAATGTCATAATAAATGTGAAGGACGTAGGTTTTTGTTTCGAAATGTTGTGTTTGAACGAAAGTTAGACCAAAGACATTCTAGTTTGTATATTTACGACATACTATGAAACTATTATTTTAACGTTCTGTGATAAACAAGATAACTGACGGTGTAATGAAATAAAACTACCTCATAGCTTATTTAAAATAGGTACCTAAAACATAACATTTATATTCTCTATCGGCAAATCCGAGCGAAAGTTTAAGATAGAAGTAAATTTGTATCCTAAATTAATTTAAATAATATATTAGAATAAAAAACCTCTTAGACTAGAATGTATACTTAATGAATGAAATTAAATGATGGATTCTTACGAATATTGAAGGTACAATTTTTGCGGGTGTAATCGTAGCAAGGAGTTGGTTCCCAATAGTTGAAATATCGAATCTTACCTATTTACTAAGAGTCATTTAATGACTATTACATATTAGTTACATCGGTAATCCATTTATTGGCGATTAGCGATGCAGGTCAACGACCGCCACGCTTAATGGCGCAGAATTACGAGTTCTGAATAACTCCATCAAGCTTTGAAATTAGCGAGCAATGCAGTTAATAGTTAATACAATAACACATGCCTTGAAATTCGATTCTAGGTTTCACGTCAGCTTCTTACAAAAATGGCACCTTAACTGGCAATTGTTTAATGAAACGTTGGTCGAACAAAGATAGATCGTAACACAGAACATCACTAACTACTAATTTTCTATTGAATTTTTCATAAAATTAATGTTTTTAAGAACTATAGAAGTTATTATTGGTCTAGGTACCATTAAGTATCTTATTACTAGCTGTTGCTCGCGACTTCGTCCCCGTCGATTTCTTCGCTCCTATTAGTCGCAGCGTGTGTGGCAGTATTATGTAGCCTAAAGCCTTCCTCGATAAATGATCTATTCAATAAAAAAATAATTTTTCAATTCGAACCAGTAGTTCATGAGATTAGCGCGTTTAAACAAACAAACAAACTCTTCAGCTTTATTATATCAGTATAGATTTAGATTAGACTATGAAGTTTACGAGATTGGATGTTAGGTGTACGGTAAACACCGGAAGTATTAGTTAGATTTAAAGCCTTTATAAGATCTTATAAGACGCTTGCATAAAAACTAACTTTACTATAAGCAACCGAGACTAATTGAGAAAACCCGAAGAAACCTTTTGATCTGTATCCCGGACAATACATTTGTACAAATTTTCCACATCCAATGATGCCCATCTTGATTTAGAGAACCAAGAAGTATCAGATCCTTTTACACTTACAAAAAATACGTTTCTATTTTTGATTGACTACTTATATAAAGACTAGCTGTGCCCGCGACTTCGCCCGCGTAGAAAAGTGACATCGGGCAGCATTTTTGAAAATGCTTAACCCGCGCCAACAAACGTTCAGCAAGTTCAACGTGATTCTTTAAATTGCCATAACTTTTTTATTTATCAACCGATTGACACGAATTAAACACTAAATGTTAAGTGAAGCTTACCACAATATATCATTGAAAACCCCATCTAGATAGGATAAGACGTTTCTGAGATTAGCGTGCACAAACAAACAGACAAACAGAAAAAAATTCCAAAAATCATTGTTTTGGGTTCTATTGCGTTGATAAAGGTCTCCTATAATATTTTTTCTCATATATCATCCATGTACAGACAGCGACTCGTTACGTTTTTATTGTATGTATAGATTATGTTTGTTTCGATCTGAGTACAGAATGGTTTAAATTTGATATACTTAATTTCGATATTGATAAGAGCACGTATGCGTAAGCATTCGCAGAAGAGTTCATAAAGGATTAAGCACAGTAAGGTTTTGGTCTTAACAAGTCCGATATATAACCCATGCTGCATACTCCAAAGCCCATAGGTATTCTAAGCTTTTTTTCGAGACATTATACCGTGATCTAGCCTTATGTAAAGCAAATATACAGCTTAGGAAGCGACATATGTATTCTTTAAAGATGTCGAAATTATAGTAACGGACGCCAGAAGAAAGTTGCACTCCTTAGAGATTCTCCGAATAGTTTAATAAAATTGTTCTGTTAACTAGGTATATAATAATATATTCTAATTAGCTATATAAATTTAGCTAAATTAGTACAAAATTGTTCTAACTTTTTAACTCGTAAATTGATGAGTGTAATTAGGTTTACGATTAAAACGTCATATGTGCGTTACTCGCCATAAAATAGCTTTCTAATCTTTTTATCTCGTTAAATGTTGGCTACAGAATATATTACGCCGTTACTAGTGTATTATAAATGTCTAATTAAATGTTTTAACATAGAACATTTGAAGTTTCTCTCACAAATTATTTGTAAACTGAAAGATACATTGGGTATATTCTTATACTAAAGAAATTCATTTTAATTTTTTTGTTATTGTTCGCTTGTAATTAAAAAGTTAATTAACATATTCAAAATTACAAATCCTATTAACACTAGAATGATCTGGATAAACACCGTGTCAAGTTAATTTCTTAATACTGGTAACACCGATTCATACAAAAGAAAAAAAAACTACTAAGATGTTCTGTAAAGTTTAATGTGTTCACACAACAATAATTAAAGTTGACGCTAAATATTTCATTACAATTTTAAAATTAAGATACACTTACAACATTCTATTAACATAAAACACAAGTACAACAGAACACAGCTTATAAAATATGTAAGTGTATTCCGTATTTTATCTGAAGTCTGGTACAATTGAACTAGTATTGTTCCATTATGAAATTGAAATCAAAACTGGGTTGCCTACTATTTCCGTTATAACCTAGCGTATAGAAACAACGTCTGAACAATAGGCATTTAATGCTGTTATTTTATGGTTTTCTACGTGTTCTATACAGTTGCTTCGAAAATTTAATATAAACTAAACTAATACAAATGCGGAGGTTTGTAAGATGTATAAATTTAAGTACCAGGTGTGAAACTATTACGTGGAATTAATTAAATAATTAATAAAATCTTTTTTGTAATAGTACTTCGTATGACTCAAAGTGGGGAGCGTCAATGTAGTGCACCCCTGCCCGGAGCAAAGTAGCACTACATTGGTTATGGGCTGGCGTTTCTCTTACCATCAGCTCGTCTCACCACTTCATAGGATAAAAAAAATACTTTATCATTACTGTAGTATTCACTGATTATTATATTTGGCTCGCCTACGCACCACCACGCGCTAGTGCTACCGGCACGACGGTCCGACACAGACTGACTCCCCACTACCGGTCTACACTTATATAAGACAATACGCCCGAGACAAATAACACTCTACCCACATATACTACATCCCTTCCTTATTTTAATAAATTTGATATTTGCATGTATAATTGTATTCCATTACAATTAAACCTCTATGCCAGTATAGCAGTAGTCTTTATTTATTATTTAACATTAAAATTCATAAACGGCTATAAATTCACTTTATCATTATTTTAACGACAATCACATACTTGTTTATTTTAATCTCTTACCATACTCTACTTGTCTTCCTTTTTTTATGTTTCTTCCTTTTCAACTTACTTTTCTTCGTAATTTAGAACTTGCCTGTGTCCCTCAATTCTTTTAAATGTACTAGATTTCGTTTTGATGATATCCTGTCGCGTCATTTCGAACATCAACATCTCCACCAATACATTTCTATACAGTATGTTGGGTTTATAATTTAGGCTTAGTTCGTGTAAACTACTAACACTTTACTTACTACTACTACTACTTTACTTCGTGTTGCTTTAAAGTACATCTTTTCACTCGGCGCTAAGTCACACTCCTTTCAGTGTTCATCTGCATACTCTTTTCTACTTAACTAGTCTTCAGACATTTTAGAATGTCGCGATTCTGGCGCTCGACGTTCCCAGATTATTGTGGCCAACAGGTACAATATTTAATTTTAATTATTTTATTTGGCTACAAAAGTCCGCAGTTATAGTAGCTGGATTTCCGTATCGTTGGTCGTATTTTAATGAGGGCTCCAACATAGACATCTGTCACTGTGCGAAGCTCGAGACAGAAATTTGGAGTGAAGTTACCCTACGTCATCATATTTTTTTCCGGCCGACCCACAATCCATCTACCGTTTCTTTTTTTTCCAATTAACGCATTTGCAATCGGGCAATTATACCTCGACTCGTTCCTTTTGTTATCCTTTCATCTATGGTCAATAGGGCACTGTAGGTACCTCAAAGAACTGCTGCAGCACTCTTTACCAAATGCCTTGAAAATCTTGCAAGTGTATCGCCACTAACGCACAATATTTTTTTTTTCGACCGTAAGCAGCTCATCAGGATAAGTAGGCAATCGCCGGATGGTAACTGTTTCAAAAGAAAACCGTCATACCAATCCAAGGCTTGTTCGACAGATCTCGTCTTTCAATCAGATGTGGTCAGTCAGGCGCATAGTATCAACGCGCCCCGGTGCCCCGATGAGCAATTTCAAACACTCGATAGCTTAGCTGTTTTTAAACAATAATTTTATCTCAGTGAGCTATTATTATAGCTCAGTGTATTACGCCGAAAACAGATGTCTAATCAAAACTTTGTAACTACCGATACATTCGTCCCACTTTCATAAAAAACCCGGTTCTTTATGATGTCATTTGTTTCTTTATAAAAACAAAATAATAATATTATTTATTTATATTATTATGTATTTTCATTGGCTATACCCATCCCAACACGTTTAACATTTGTCGGTATTCTACTGTGCTGAACACAGTAGAATGGAACTGTAACTCTACGAAAACTATATAGTTTTCCTTGTCGAATAACACTGGCCAGAGCTAGTCGACAAAATCAAAGTAAAATACAAGTCAATAATCGCTGCCTCAAAACAAAAAGGGCACAACAATACTTATCTAATGTAAACAATAAGCAAGCGGGACGCTTCGCGACGAGCGCCAAGTAACAATGTTCCACAGGCTTCTTGTCCCCAATATACGAGTCTAAAGTATAATAAGATCTTTGAATCCAATCCCTGTACACGAGCTGGCACTCCAGCGCACGTACAGTATACACTGCAACGTGATCGAAAGGATGCCTATTTATCCAAAACACTCACCCAATGACTTCCTAGCTTCCAAATCGCATATTAAACGCATCGGCTTTCTTCTGCAGAACAAACTTAATTTGTATTTACACTGATCCACCCGAAGAAGAATACTGCAAGACATAACACCGTGATAACAACAGAAGCAGACCACTTTCTCCGTACCCCCATCGCAAGGTGACGAATCTTCCCACACCATATGCGGCTGAATTGATTTTTGCAGAAACCTTCATAACATAAGCAACCGATTCGAGCCTCTAATCCTCTCCTTCATCCTCACCTAAAACAGAATCCACAAGACTCAGTTTACACTACAGTACCTCACCATTCAAAACAATGCGTCCATTAAACTCCTTTACATTTGGGAGCAAAAATCCTCACACATTTAGTTGCATTGACTTTCAACAATATTCCAGTAAACCATTTAGATACACACAAAGAGTATTGTTACTGAATATTTTTGTCATGTCTATCTACGTTAAAACGAAATATTATCCCCAATAGAACTATATCACAAATATCCTGTAAATAAAAGATAAATCATTAATGGTTACATAGAAAGGGTCCAAAATAGATCACTGCTTTATCGATGTACAATGACCAGCTACAGGATCCTTCCCCATTAAAAACCATGGTCTGAATGGGTTATGGGCTGAACCTTTAATACCGATATT
>JADANM010006098.1:10574234-10614670 GCA_026213755.1 Eurema hecabe
CCTTTAATTTTATTGCAGCGCCATCTAGTGGTATTTAGTTGAAATTGCTGTGTTACACTAACGTATAAAAGTTCTATCTATTGAACAATAGATGGCAGCACTCTGTAATAGCCGTTTAGCGCCATCTATTGTGAAGTAGACGCATTATGTTTCTATAAGATTTATAATAGCGCCATCTATTGACGATTTGCATTACTTTTATAAACAAATCACTTAAAATAGTTGTCTCCTTGCTAACAGATGGCGTTACTGTATATCGGTTTTCTTATACCCCTAAAAATTTACTAAAAGTTATGGTTGATTTTATATTATAATCTCAATTCACTTTAATTAAATGTAGAATAAAATCTTTTACGATTTATGTGTATTCCTACCTTATTGCACAACTACTTTAATAATAATGAAGACCTAACAAAAACCTTAGGCGTGCAACTTTTGTATTTTTGCAATGTAGTAAGTAGATTCTTTTCAAAGCGACTGTTTATTATTAAACAAGTTCATTATAACTTGGTTGCCATTGAAGCAAATCTCGTTGAATATTTAATAAGATCTCGCTAAGCTTTGCGACACGCGACTACGTCAAACTTTGCTAACGAGCTAGGAGACGACGATATTGAGATATCCTAGTTTTTAAGCCTTTAATTGAAATTAATTTTTATTAAGTTAAAGAACTTTGTTAAAAAAATATGTTATGCGCTATCTATTGCGCCTATTTATTTTTTTAAATATTAATAAAACAACACTCATCTTTGTTATTTAAAACATATTTTATAAACTTCACATGAATTATTTTACAAAAACATACATCTTTCTTTTAGATATAAAAACAAAATATCAACTTGATCATATAAATTAAATCATTAATCGCCCATCACCTGCTAAAATCAAGTGACAATGGTATGGGGCCTATGAGCGCGGGGCGGCGCGTGCGACCGATCGCGACCCCCGCTCTCACGAGCCGCGACCCCTCGCCCACCATAGCAATTGATTTTTTGCAATCATCTTTATCTATAACAAGCGCCTCTTAATAGGTGTCCAATACGTGCTTCGATGTATGATAACAACGTATGATGAGTTAGGTTACTATTTCATTTAAAATGTCCACGTAACGATATTTGCAGTTTAAAGTTGCATGTGACACATTATTCATTTAATTTAAAAATCCAATTATGTTTAAAGAATGCTTAACATGCAAAATCAATTAGGTAGATATATATTTAGAATAAATTTTCTTATATATAGTTTTTAATACCTACTTAACACTGTTTTGTTAATTTATTCTTATCCACTCAGTAACTCCGTGACGAAGTTTCTTAATTGAATTATTCTAAGCTTTTCAAACATACAATTGACTCGAAATTCAAACCTCTTATTAAATTAACTAAATTTAGAACTTTTGAAATACACGACCTTCAATTGTTTAGATATTACTAATTATTTTAGATTTGAAACCTGACCCGTTCTCAAGTTTAAATGATGATATAATTTAATACGATATAATTAAATAATGTCGAATATTCCTTTTAAAAGTAAAATTATCATGATCTGGTGAGATACTTCCGACCGAGTAATCTACTACCACTTCGTTGTCGCACCAGCATTTAAAACACATTCTATAAAACATACAATACCGAATCTCTTATCTAAACAATAAGTAGCGAAATATTATCACATCAAATTATACCATATTCCACCCTCATACCCTCTTTCACATGGGAACCAAATCTACCCCAATTTAAGGCAAATCTACGTTATTTCAAATACGAACCTTAAGCCGTTGTAATAAGGAAAGTTTACAATGCAAAAATAAATTTGTCAAACGTAAGCCGATACGAATAATTGAAGCATTGGTTTGATCGTGGATTGTTTGTTCCGCGGCATTAGTGGCGGTGGCCGACCGCCGCGAGACACGAGACTCTACTGTTTACTTTAAGGGACCATTTATTTTTTTGTTATATAATTCTAAGTAAGACGAGTTTTTTTGAATTTATCAAAAACCATGAGAGTTCTGATTTTAATACCTTCGTAAATGTTCTTAGGCATATGTACGTCAAAGTTATAAAAAACGCAAACAAACAAACTACACAAAACACGTTATCAATCAATTTGTCTGTTATCAAACTGCGCAGCGGACGACGAGTAACGCCCATCATATACTATAAAGATAATAGCTTTATGATCTTGTATTCAATCATATTATTATCATATCATATTAATCCACAAGAAGGTAAATAAAATCAGCCCGATATCAAAATTCGCATATTTGATATTTGAGTCCTTCATACTCTTTAAATATTTACTGCGTCCAGAGAAATCGAGATTTTTCCCTCATATATATTCAAGTACAACCATGGATAGTCTGGAACTAGTTCTAGCCGGAATGATATCGGATAGACCTAGTTTTGTCCGACAGGCAATGGCTGGACCTACTTTTTTTTTTTTTTTATAAATATAAATATAAATAAATATAAATATTTTCAGGACATTTATACACAGCGCCATCTAGTTCCAAGCTAAGCCGAAGCTTGTGTTATGGCAACTAGATAACGGAATAAATTACATATACATTACTTTTCTTTTGTAAATACATACATACAATACATAGCAACACCCAGACCCCAGAAAAATACATATGTAAATTACAAATATATTTTTCCGGTGTGGGAATCGAACCCACGACCCTTCGCGCAGAAGGCAGGTGTATTACCAACTGTGCCAAGCGGTCGTCAGTACTTGTAGCCGGCAAGATGAAGGATAGACCTAGTTTTACCCGAAAACAATCGGCTCCTACTAGGTTTAACCAAGAGTAAATGGCTACACCTAGTTCTAACCGGCTAAAACTAGGTGTAGCCGCACTTCGGGTATTAGCCGTAACATATATAATATATTAAACACGAATATCATCTTCATTACATAAGTACCTTCTTGTTTACAATATTGCCTTAATCCTTGCCGTTTTTAACAAACAAACGTCTAGTGAACATAAGCCTAATCTTTGCAGTACACTTGTTTTTATACAAATGCGGGATTCTCACACTATTTTTTGTAATTGTACAATGTAACGAACGCGCCATCGTCTTGAGATAATCGGATTACTCGTAACAAGAGCTTTAAGCGCATTACTTTTTATTTACTACAAGAAACCGTGTACTTAAGACTTTTGGAAAGAATTGTTAATGTTTTATAAAAGTAAATAATAACGATAGCTACCACCAAACTATTCACGTAATAATAAATTATATTTAAATGAAAAAGACATTTACGCACTCCAAAAAGTTAGGTTTTATAAAATATAATCTTTAGATATTTATGTCGCGGCCTATGTTAATTGTTAGAAGACTTTTCTGCATCATATATATAAAAAACACGACAACATCGTTCTTATTTTGATATAAACTTCTATCAAAGAACTTCAAAATAAGTACTTAATAAGACGAAGATACCAATGTCCCTTTATACCTATCACATAAAGCGATCAAACAAAAGCTTACGTAAATGTCAAAATATATGCCCTATCTCAATATTAATTGAATACAGGCCTTTACAGGCTATAAAACCGCAAGGTAAACTTTATTTATATTTATTTTACGACTTATTAAACCTAACCTAGAATAGCCCCGAGCGGTTTCTGTGTCAGAAAAGGCGGGAGTAAAATCAACATGAAGTCAATCGAAATACATTTAACAAAGCTGGCGAAATACTCGAGATGTTTTTGTCAATAGTTATAATAGAGCCCAGTTCTGAACTCGGCGTAACAATAAGTCTCAATACACCTGTCCAAAAGTCCCACAGAACATCACGCCTACAAAAAACGGGTTAGTTCTTTAGGATACCTCTTTTTGTACATCAAAAAGTATTAAATAATGTAAAAAAATATATTGACGTTATCCATCACGCTTCAAAAAGATGGATTTTATCAGAATCTCGTGTGTACATTTTTAAATAGCCACAAAAAGTCACGCGGGTGCAGTCGAAAACTTTTCATTGTGGAATTAAAAGGGACTTGAGTTGTTCTTTGATATACAAAGTAGACTAGTGCGCGTACAAATGCAAAAATGTGACCTAGCCAAGTACTAATTTCCGCCAGGCAACCTGAGCGATATAACGATTGATCAAAAGCCGGATTATTTTTTAAAATATGGGATTATATTTTGTTTATATTTAGGACTAGCTAACCTGTGCCCACTTCGTTGGGCATAATGTTAATTATCCTTTTTTATATAGCCGCATGACACTCAGTAATAATGTGGCTTTCTATTGGTGAAAGAATTTTTAAAATCGGTTTAGTAGATACTGAGATTACCCCTTACAATTTAACAAACACACAAACCTTACTTTTTTATAATAGTAAGGACAAAAATTGAAACATTCGTAAATATATGCGATACATGAAGAATTATAAATGAGGGTGTACATTTTATATGCTTAAAGAAAATTGTTAGAGATTGAAATATAACGTCTACGTCAGATGAGAAATATTTTATTCATAGCAAAGGTTAACCGATATATAGCGTATCCATCTCAAAGGTAGAGCAGAATTTACGTATTGCTCCGAGCTTCCAACCGCGATTAATATGCCTTAGTTTTCTTCGATATATTTTTTAAAATAATTATTATAGCTTCACAAAGCATGGGTCTTTCCACTAGTTTTGCTAATATTTTTTAATGGTATTAACGTTTAAGATTTCCTCTATGAACTCATGCGGCCATAAAAAAAACTTTAATTGTAAGTGAGTTCACTCAATAAAAATAGTAACCAATGTCTGTCGTTTAAACTCCTCTTGTATAAAAACACTTAGTTTTTAAAGTTCTCTTAACTTCATAGGTACAATATAGTGAGGCATACATAACAAAAAACTGAAGTATATACAAACTAGGTCACAAAGCCTTAATCCCTTTCCACATAGAGTCGCACGCTTCTCGATTCATCTTCCCCCAAATACAATTGTTAGCCCAATGAAATTGCGTTTCCTAATTGACAACTATTTCCCACCGTGCGCCGGCCACGCGGCTCGCTAAAACATTAAAAAATATTTCAACAACCCAAAATGATCCTTACCATTCGAAAATAGAATCGATATTTAATTGTCGTTACTGCATGTCAAATAAATCTAATAGTAAGGACCCCTTGAAATTGCACTTGCGGGTGACATCCCCCTATGCCTTAGATATAGAGTTCAAAGTCGCGCACCAAAAGCGTGTCTATACCGTTGTTAGTAAACAAAAGTGTCACACAGCCATTGCAGTTGGCATGGTTCTTAGCTGAAGGGTATAAGGTAGGAAATAGGTTGGCAGTGAGTTTTTGTGAGCTACCCTTAGCGGCGCAGGCGGCAGGACCCGCGGCGCGGCACGGGCGTCGGGCGACCGGCACACTCCCGGCCCGGCGCTCGACGCGTGCGCACGTGTCCACAACTGACAATTACAGAGTCCACGATAAGAATTGTGAACTGTGTCAAGTGATTGTGGAACTTCTAAGTGAACTTTATTGGCGTTTCTTCGTGACCTTGAACTTGATTCATCTTTTGTGATAAACGGACTATAACTTGTACTTAAAAGTACTACGTGACGTTTTAAGCTCCTTTCGTGGTGGTGGTGAAGATGGAGTACCACAGGCACATGGAGCCCCACCAGCAGAGTCAGCAGAGCCAGCCGAGCCAGTGGAACTACGGCTGGGGCCCGCCGGCGCCCGCGCCCGCCCAACCTGCGCCCGCGCAGCGCAAGAGGACACATTCCGAGAGTGAAGACGATGCCTTCTCTGAAGAGAGCAGTAAAGATGCTACGTAAGTAACTGGTTTTTCCTTTCATAATGTCGTTTTTAGATATGGTAAAGCTTGTTTTCAATAAATTCCAATAAAGAGCATACATTTCTATAATACAATTATGATACAAGTTTATCAAGTTCAATAATATTGTTTACAATTCAAAATGAGTCGCAATAGAACATTGGAATATTATATTAATATTAAATCACTCATATGTAATGTTATTCTATGTATTAAAATGATGAAAAAGAAAATGCTGGCTCTACGCTCGTAGCGCGATTACTACGAGCGTAGCACATTGAGAATAATCACTTTAACTTACTTCAAGTGTCAATGTTCAAGTATAACGAAGTTCCGTTCACTTACTAACTTACTTAAAAGACTAAATAATATGCGTGTTACTTAATTAGTTTTGTTCAAAATATGTTACTTGTCTGTGCGGTTAAATTGAACATTGTTTGGGAAAAGTAAATAGATTTCTAATCATTTGTATATGGACTTTAAAAATATAAATATACTTGTAACATTAAACGACTTTTAACTGTACATAATGGTAAATATTCTTTTTATATATCAATGATCTCATGTCTAGACTTCGCAAATATTTATAAAATTCTATTCAAACTTAAATTAAATTTATTTCATTGTCAATATTTGTGTTAAAATATAATCTATTAATAGATCTCTTTTGATTTGACAAAGCTCACAATCAAACGACATTGAGATCGGCGAAATATAAATTACGAAGCAAATATAATCTTAAAATATTCTTGATAAAATTGGGATAGATTTAATAACGTCTAATATTATAATTGGCATGAATTTATAACTTATAATGTTTTTATAATATACAAAAGGCATTTATTATATGTATAACTATATGTCGATTTAAATCAATATATCTGCGACAGAAGGCTATATTTATATGAGGTCAGGCTGTAAATAATGTCACAATGTGTTATAATAATATGTTGTCATATGTAATTGTATCTATTATAACAATAAATTGCGAAATTCATTTTTAAAATAATTAATTAATGTTACAAATGCTCCTTATATAGAGATCTCATGTACCTCGAATATTGAAAATTACTTCATAATTTTTGTTTAATTGTTCATTGACAATCACCGTCACATCGCCTCATCTATAAACACTTTTTAAAGTCTAGCTCTAACAAATCTCCACCCATTCCAGGTCTCCAGGCGGCGACTCGTGCCAGCTGATGACCCGCAAGCGTCGTCGAGGAGTCATCGAGAAGAAACGCCGAGACCGCATCAACACCTCGCTGACTGAGCTCAAGAGGCTGGTACCAGCGGCCTGCGAGAAGCAAGGCTCAGCTAAGCTGGAGAAAGCTGAAATACTACAGCTGACCGTCGACCATCTCAAGATGTTGCACGCTAAAGGTACTTTGCATTTACTTTATGTATCTATAGTAATATTATTAAGAGGTAAAATTATTGGCTTGTTCTACAAAACTTCTTTTAAGACTTTTGGGAACATAAAATTTTAGGCACAAACGCAATAGGGATTATAGTAATGTGTTATTTTATATCGGAAACAATGCGTTTAATACGGATGATGGTTACTTTTGTTTTTTTATAACTTTGGCAAAGATTTATATCTTCCTTACGCAACTGTATATCGTAATATTCATTTAAAAAAGATTTAAAACTCAAAACGTATTATTATACTATATAAACCAAGTCAGCTAAGTTTCGAGTAAAATTACGCGCACCACAAAAGCTTCGCTTCCGACAATCATTGAATGAGCCACGTCGCGTCGGTCGGCTTCCGTTTTCTCGCAATTAACAAACGGTTTTGCGATAAAAAACCACTTTACGGGACTATTGGTACTTCACCGTTATCAATGTAAAAATATTTACAGTGAAAAGTATTTATCGTATTTATTTTAACCAGACGGCTACAATCTTTTACACTAACAATTAGATAAAATGAGTATTTCTCAACATGCTAACAGCATGCAACATGAAACTAAAAAATATTGATTCCTTCCTTACTTTAGCTGCTTATGTAATATTAAAGATTGCGTTTTTTTAAATATCTACTAGCTGTCGTATTCCCCGATTATAATATAAGGCTCGCCTACGTACCACCACTTGCTACCGGAACGACGGTCTGATACAGACTGACTCCCCGCTACAAGACATTAGCAAAATTGTGGCAACACAGCACTGCCAATTCACCAAGAATAGAATAGAATAGACTCCCCGCTACCGGCCTACACTTATATATGACAATACGCCCGAGACAAACAACACTCTACCCACATACAATACACTAGCCGAATTAACTTAAAAAAAAAATAACTTTTTACATAAACAGGTACATAGATTGTTATCAGTTACGTTATCACTAATTAGCATATCAACGGTTGCTGGTTGCGCTCCCACGGTCACGCGGCCACAGGTGGTTTTGTGCGGATATAGTAATGGTACACGAATGCTATCCGGAAATGTTTTGCGAACGGTTTTTTTTGTGCCATTTTAAACAGTGGGCTGTTTGGAAGAGAAGAAGGAATATGTTCTTAATTTTAAGACGTAATCATCATATAATCTTAAGAAAAGTATTATCTTAATTCATTATAATATGTGTTATAATAAAGTTTCATACGTCTATTAATTAATAAGAAAATACAGACAAAGGTTTAACGACATTTTAACGACAAAATAGTACTTTTTCTAAGATATTTAGATATTTAAAAATATGAAGCCTCCGAGACTAAACAGTAAGTTCCTTCCGTTTATAATTGACCTTCCCCGCAGAGGACGACTCTTCAAAAATTCAACGTTTGCGGTCAACGTGCGGTGTCCTGCGGGAAGCACGCATCGAAGATCACTTTCAATTTAATTATTTAATACACTATACGTTACGGTTGATATTTTAAACTTAACGAAACGATCGAAGTATTTTTTTGTTAGACATGAATTTTCATATCATATAAATATTTCATGTTTCACATTTATATACTCAACAGATAGATTTTAAAGTAGGCAATACTATTATTTAAAATAATTACATTAACACGTATTTAAAAACCTTTTCAAAGATTGTATGCGGTCAAAAATGACGCGGACACATTCGCCACAATACCTATGTTTACTACATTTAACAGCCGTAACATCGATAACTTCATCAAAAAGCATCCAGATCTATAGTTCTTAACCGCTCTATAATTGTTGATCTATGGCCTACTCTATACTCTATAGTCTAAAGCACCCCACAGGTAAACGAGTCTAATACAGAAACATTAATTTTTTTTTCACGGCTGTAACACCTGGCGCTCACAAAAACGCAGGAAATGGATACCGATCTAATAGGTCATGTCTCTCTCGTAAGGGATTATATTGGGTTAGTCGGTTGGTTTCATCGCATTTTAATTGGTCAGTTAGATAGATTATACGGTTTAAATAAAGCTTACAATACACTATCGTTTAAATCTAATTTAAAAAGTAAACAGTTTCTGAAAAGAAGAATTACATGCGCATTCCATTTTTTTTTTAAATTAATTTTGACATAATTAATCGACCTTATCGAATGTATGTTTATTATTTATTTACGTAAAAATATTTTTTGGACATTTTTGCGTTACTTGACTCCCTAGCCTATATAAATATGGTGACAAATAATCGACAATAAAAAACACAAATAGCAATAAGTTATCAGTCAATAAAGCCGGTCGGAGGCGGCGTGGGAACCGAACCCCCGACCGTTCTCACTGGACCGACCCTCCGACCCTGCGACCCTCCCTGCACTCTTAACTTCGGTATTAAGCGAATCGTTTTCACACATTAATGTGGATTTGCATGAAATCGTGACCTGTTTTGTTAAGTAGGTATTGCTCGTGTGATCGTACGTTTAAATTTGCGTACACACACAAGCACAGAATAATTATAAAAAGTCTTCTTTTTCTCAATTAAATGCACACTTCATATTTATAAATATATTTCAATCAGATGTGAATAAATTCTTAATTATTTTAAACATCTACCAAAACAAACCAAAAATTTACTCATAATGTACATCTGTCAAAAAAAAAAAAAAAATCAACCCCAAAATGTCCTACTAGCCCCGATTAATCTGTAAAATCTGAATAATTACACCCCAAATCATCCCTCGATCGTGACAGACAGACGGAAGTGAGCCACGCTCCTCACCTGACAAATAAAGAAAAGAAAAAACAAAAAAAAGAAAAAACAAATCCGAAAGGACGGAAGGATTCGTCTTTTGAATTGTGCTTTGTAATCTTTGGTAATGGCGCTGTCAATTTGGTTTATTTTTTATTACTTTTAGTAATTTAACTTGTAATTTATCTTAATCATCAAACAAATATATTATTACTAAAAGGATAGGTACTATAACAAGGTTAAGCAACGTCGGGCGAGGTTAGTATAAGATCAGAGACGAATTGAAATCCAACATTACAAAAATTCAAAAACAACCTGCCTAAGCGAATTACAATCACTATTATTTAAATAATAACATAGAGCTTATTTTTCTTAGTTCACTGATTGAGTAAACTATTGAATTCTGACTCAATCTAGCCGATATATTTAGTGGCTAAGCACAAAATTTCACAACTTCAAATGATCCGAAATCTTCGTTATTTGCATGACAATCATCGTCAAAGGAAATTCGAACTGGAATTTACTTTTAAAATTAGGGGATGAAGTCCTCTTATCCTGTCCACTTCCCCTCTATAACAAACCCTTTATATAAAATTGACAAGTTTAAATTGTCTCGGACTTACAGGTTCCGTATACGACTTTCATTTGTACAACAATTAACTGTTGCTTGAAATTAGACAAATATCATGACGTTATATTTAATAGACGTACAAATTTTTCACGTAAAATTAATGTTTAATATCTACCTGTTATTTATAACAGGCCCTTTGCCCTATTGTAAAGTGCGGAACCCTAAAATCATAACAAATATAGCGGATTCGATTATTTACGTCTCCGGAAGAACACCGGAAAGACGGGGTTCCCGTTACATCTCCCATCCCTGTCACTCACCCAATAAACACTTTCCATCTCACTCTACTTGCGTAAGAAAGGGGTTAACTCTGAATGGGAAGAAATCATTGTTTTCATTCAATAGATCTTGTATTTAAATACGAGCGAGACATCTGCACACTCAGTGAAATTATATTTACGTTTATATTATAAGAACTCGTTTGTAACATTCCCTTATAAATGCCACGAATCTGGCAAATGGAATTGAATTTCAAGCATTTAGATTCAAAATTCAAGAGTAAATTATTGAGATAATGTAAATGTAAATTAAGCAGAATTTGTGGCTGTTTAAACTTTATAATAATAGTCTAGTCTTTGGTAAATACTATCTAAAATTATTTGGAAACTGTATTACCAAGTATAATATTAACATGACATTTTCTTTGTTCCAGGTCTGGATACGCTAGCGTACGACCCACAAAGATACGCAATGGACTACCACAGTATTGGCTTCAGAGAATGCGCAGCTGAAGTCGCCCGATACCTCGTGAGCTGCGAGGGTCTGGACATTCAAGATCCTCTGAGACTACGCCTCATGAGCCACCTGCAGTGTTTCGCGGCGCAGCGGGAACTGGCAGCCAAGTCAGCGAACTGGGGCTACCCTCAATATCCACCGGTGCAGCATAGCAGTGGGTATACGGAGTTGCGGCAAGATACGGTTCCCGCTGTGTCGGCGCCGTCGTCAGTGGCAGCGCCGCTGTCAGCGCCTCCTAGTCATCCTCACTATCCTACAGCCGCGCCCCCCGGCCCCCTGGCACCTCCTGGCCCCCACCCCGCACCGCCCGGGCCCCACCTCGCTCCGACAGCTCCACACTACCCCGCCCCCTACCCGCACCCCCCACACCATCAGTACTCACAGAACAGCTCCAAACCGTACAGACCGTGGGGTGCTGAGTTGGCGTACTAGCTCTAACCTTTAGATGTTGTTCAAATATAAGCACAAGTCATAAAACGTATAGAAATGTATAATAATATTAATAAACACGATTGTCGCGCGTTGCTAGATCTCAGAGTTTATACCAAATTTATTCAAGACTGTTATATATAGAAGAAATAAGTTGTGTGATAATTATATAGTATATAAATAAGTTTATTTAATGTAAGTTTATTTGGGACCAAAAATGAAGCTTTAATAGTGCTCACTGAGCAGGGATCAACTCGACTATGGTAGTTAATATTATGACCTTTAACATTATTAGACATGCTAGCGCTAATTATGTCAATAACATATCTGAAATACCATTGAACAATAATAAACCGAAGCTGTATGTATAATATATTAGCTAAGGCTATATCGCAATTCTTGTTAAAACCATGTTTCTATAGTAAAGCTTAGGAAAATAATAAAAAGGTTGTGAATGAGGACTTAGATATAAACATATCTTATTTTATGTATGTTAAGATAATTCTGTCCTTTAGAAAAATATAAGATATTGTGTCCACACGATACGTATGTAAATATCTGTATATATTTAAAAACGAATGAAATAAATTATTTTTAACGTTTTAAAAATTGTTTTAATTGAGTAATTAAGTTAAAACACTATTTATCCATCTTAAAAACAACAATTAGTGTTTAATTATTCAATAATAATACTTTACATAATTAAATAAAAAGTACAGAATTTTTCCTAAATTAAAACAGTTAACATCTGGGTTAAGAGGGTTATTATGACTCCAATTTAAAGTTAAGTACTACTTAAATATAATCGTCATTAATAACTAAAGGTCCCCCTAAGACAATGAAACGCAACAAAAAACAAATGTAAATTAGTATCAAAGTCACAGGTGTCGACTGTCGACTGACCAGGTGTCCACCCGTGGGCCATCGTCCCACTTCGCTGTATGGGATATACCTACCCTTGCGATTCTCACACCCGTCCCTGTCGCACTTGCCTACTTCCCCATCTCCCCTCTCTGTCGTCACTTCCGTAGGAACTTTAGGGTGCAAAAAGTCGCTTTTTTCTGCATTCGTGTGCTATCCGCGTGTTTCACTGCGCGTGTGTGCACACAATATGATACTGTTCCTTCCGCTTTAAGCTTATTATAATGGCGATGCCGTTAATATAATTTATTCGTTACTTTGAGTATCAAAGTAACGAATAAATTCAAGGGTAAGATAACTAAAATAAAATACCTAATTATTTTAAAATCAAAAAGGGCTCGAAATAATTATAGTTTGTATCTTTGTCAAACTGACCGTAATAGGTTTTTAATGCTATTATTTTTATTATTTCAGTTATACAAATTAAAAATCAAATCAAGTTTTAAGTACTTATAATACTTACAATCAATAAAGCTTAATTTAATTAAAAATTATATATTTTTTAAATACTTTTTTTTATGTATTTTTTAGCATTTGTGGCATGAAAGGTACAATTCGAACAACTATAACAACACTGGTCCATTTTCGATTACCATAAACGTAGTTAATTTATTAATTAGTACATAATTGTTGCCAGTTTCGAGATGTTATGCATGACAAGCACGTAAATTCGGCGATTACCAATTGATTTTAAATACCATAATTTGACCTTTTTCAGTGAACTATTTTTGAAAATTAAAAACAAACAACTACACAAATTCGGCAAACCAACAAAAGACTTCCATTATAATAATGAAATTGAATCACTTAACCTTGGTTGGATATTTCTGTACTACCCCTTTGATACAATAGCTGCGCCATTAAATACGAACTACGCAATAGGCGTGCGTTGAACCGCCGCGGGGTGAAATACGGATTGATGACTCGGCACTTTTCAGGGGCGCGAGTGACGTCACCGTTATGATCGGGAGCGTCGGCCCGTTGAGGAATTTACGTAGCTTTATGTAGATCCGAAGATTACCGGTTTGATCAATTTTTTTAAGTAATGAAATTAATAATTTTATGTGTGAACACTATTTTTTATATAATATAGGGTCGAAATGAGCAGCTGAGATACTGATGGAAGGTGGTCATCGTCGCCCATAAACACTAGTGTGTTATTGCTTAGTAAATTATTATTCACTAGCCGTTGCTCGCGACTTCGTCCCCGTGGGTTTCTTTTTCCATTATTTCTCTGCTTCTATTAGTCGCGTGATGTTGTGTAGCCTAAAGCCTTCCTCGATAAATAGTCTTTCCAATAAAAAAATATTTTTTCAATTCGAACCAGGAGTTGCTGAGATTAGCGCGTTCAAACAAACAAACTCTTCAGCTTTATAATATTAACTAGCTGTGCCCGCGAATTCAACCGCGTAGAAAAGTTAATTTGGCAGCATTTTTGAAAATACCTTACCCGCGCCAACAAACGTTCAGCAAGTTCAACGTGATTCTTTAAATTGCCATAACTTTTTTATTTATCAACCGATTGACATGAATTAAAAACTAAATGTTAAATGAAGCTTACCACAATATATCATTGAAAACCCCATCTAGATAGGATAAGCTGTTTCTGAGATTAGCGTGCACAAACAAACAGACAAACAAAAGGTTAAAGGTTACTGTAATGGGTATCCAAGACCTTTTCTCGGAGAAACGAGAGCCGAATAAAACGCGCGCGTTTCGCAAATCACCTATTTACCTATTCGACTGACTATACCTACCCACATTATATTAATATCATGTGAATACCACAGTTACTAAACATTTCCTCTTACAATAATTCCTGTGCTAGTTACATTGATACAAAACCTTGCGATATTTTTTAGCCGCAAGAGGAAAGAGGTAATCTATTTTTGTACTTTACACTGACCCCATTAGCAATTTGCATCAGATCGCTGATAAAATATACATTAGAACTGCGAATCTAAAGATTTCTTGTCGTGTATTTTTAAATATATAAAGTTCTATTAAATAGACTCCTTTTTATAAAAAAAAAACTATATAAACTATGGCTATTTTACATAGTGAGCTTGAATCGTTTAAAACAAGATGGCGCCTGACTGTTTTTTTTAATTATGATCAATTTAACGGATTTTATTTCCTAAGTAAACTAGTCATTTTAATTTTAATGGTAACATTTTATGTATGTTTAGAAATTCAGAAAGTAGGTACCTACTAGGTACTAGGTAGGTAGGTAGGTACGAGGCAATTTCAAGTCTCCATTTGTATATAATTTTTTTTCATTTAAATAGGTTAAATTTTTACGATTTTTTGTGTGCTAACTCTAAACTCATTTTTCAATTGTATTTTTTCAATATTGGCACATAAATGTCGTCGATGAATGGAAACCTGTTGGCGATATAGTTTTGTAAGCTTTTGTTGAGGATGACCAAAGATAATAACCGACTATATAAGTTGATATACCGGTATGTCAACTTTCAGCGCCGCACTCTTGTTGAAATCGCTATTGACTAAACAATACATTTCGTTAAACTGTCATAAGCTTCTAAAATATTGCAAAACGAGTCTAACGAGTGGATTATTGGTAGAAATTAGTGTAATTAGGAGTTTTCAAATGAGGGTTCAAACGACTTGCCAACTGATGCGAATGTAGTAAAAATGCAATAACTATCAACAGAGCTCTTTAGTAAAATGTTATATACGTGTTAATCGTAGTATTATATTGTGTCTTTTTATAAATTTTATTTATTAATATCATTAGAGGAAATAGATTTTCAAGCATAGATACATAACCATATAATTATTATGTTATATTACCAAGTATTTGTCTATAGATATTAAAGGCTTCAGTTTCAATAAAAAAACAAAAATATAAATATCCATATGTTTATTTACAATAAATTAAAACAAACTTACAATGTAAGAAAATTTGAGATCAACAATAAATGTGACAATTTCGTTCATTTAAAAATACTATCACAATTACTTTGGTATAAAATATAATTATAATGTTATACTATGGAATTAATATTAACTTAAAATACAATTAAATCAATCAATTAATTTTTAATTATAATAAAAATATCCATAATTAAAAGTTGAATTAATAAAAATACATGGCTAGCTTCTTACAACTAGGGCTAATAATTCATTTCTTAAAATAGGAGTCTCCATTTACTCATCGTATACTTTAAAGTAGAATATATATAAATAAGGTAAATAAATAACATAATATCTTCAGCCAGTATGATATAACCAAGGAACTGAATTTGAAAAATTATATCGTTGTAAAAAATGTTTTTAGGATTACAGTTTTGTTTTACGATATTCCTGTGATATGTATAGTTTTCTATGATCTTTACTAAAAACAATCATGCATTCAAAAGGAAACAGTGAAGTCAAGTTATATGTATCTTTATTCAACTATACAAGAAATAATTCCTTTGTAAAGTAGCTATTACAAAACAATTGTTATTTAAGATATTATTTTAAAAAATTAAACCAAAATTAAAAAGTTAATATGAGAAAATACTACCTATATACACTTTTAAGTTAAATAAAGATATATTTGACTTCACTTAATAATTTAATATTGTTTTTCTTTCGTAAGTGTTTGATGTATATTTTCTATTTAGTTACATGTTATGACGCAGAATATACGAATGGAAATCTTAATTAATTCATCCTAAGTCGGGGATGTTCCATTTCCGATGTGATGCAATTGTTTTAGCTAAATAATATTATAAGAATTTCCTGCTACAACACGGTCGCTAATTAGGAAAACATTATCTTAGTGAATTCCATACTGACCGCGATATTTCGCTCACAATTAACGTAATGTAGGTACGTGTTCTAAGTCACATAAATAAATTAGAGGTTAATAATTATTAATGTGTTAATTTTGATAGCATTCGTAGAAATTTCGTTGTGGTAGTTTTCTGACTGTTTTTGTGGTAGAACTACGTGCTTTTTGTAAACACTCATGGTTATTAATTAGTTCCTCACACATTACATACACATGGACTAAATAAATTATCTGCCATTGACATATTGTCGCTTTTTTTCCTTATATTATTATTATGCATATTAATTGTTCCTGTTATTTTTTAATATATTGTTGTGTAGGTATTAAAGAAAGAAATGGGTGTGTCCAACGAGTTTTTCAAAGGTTTTATATTATATTATATTGTAGGACACGCCCATTTTTTCCGTTTTCACTTAAATATGTTTGAGTAACAGACCACAGTACTATCGGCCACTCAAGTTTGGGATCGGATAACCGATAAATGAAATTTGTTTATATTTTTGTTAAGACGAAAATACTTTAAAAATATTCATTTTATAGATTATGTACACGAGTAGTATCTCCATAGTACATACTTATAAATATTTACAATACTAAAAAATATATTTATAGTCTAAAATTACTTAGAAAGATACTCAAGTATATGCGTTGCATCAATAATCGAGTAACTGGCTTATCCTCTCTCTACCTGTATTTTGTGATAGTTGCTTACTATTTAATATTATGTTTGTTATATACAGTACAAATAAACTTCACTTATAAATGCACGAAACGCCAGAGCAGGTCGAGGTACCAGGCATTCATAACGCTCCAACGAGTTCGATGCTTTCATTGATCATGTTCTGCGCGCTCTCATCGGCATCCGGGTCGTAGTCCAGCAGCGTGTACTCGGTGTGGATGCTGCAGCTGTCCTCAGAGTCGTTCACGTTGAGATAGGTCGCTGTGGCGTACATTACCGGCCTGCTTTGAACCGGGCTGCTGTGGATCGAGTCGTACGCAGAATCGGAGTGCGCAGACACTGACCTGTTGTAGCTTCGCAAGCTTTCTTGGTGGCTGTTGTAGCTATTGTAGCTGTTGTAGTCGGATTTGTTCTCGTAGTCCGGGGGCGGGTCGGTGCGGCAGTGACAGAAATTGACGTCGATGTCCGAGTGAGCGTCCACAGTGCCGTCATTGGCCGGGGGAGTGTCCGGGGAGACACGGTTCCGATTCTTCTTGTTCTTGCTTTTGAATAACTTGAAGGCCTGTGAACAAGGGAGAATTTATTTAACTGATAATCCTTAGAAGAACGTTCTCGTAAAAAGGAACATATTGAGAGACAAAGTTCCTCAGTTTTCTTTGTTAGACATTTGTCAAATATTTAAAGACGATATTCGAGTAGCAGACCAGTGATGATAATACGAAGTTATCTCTCGACAATTCATGTTAATTTATTAACACAATTGTCAACAAGCATTCATAAATACGAGAATATTTAGTCGTATCAAAACATTAATTAATAACACGATTATAAATAGTTGGGCTGGTTCGTTAAAGCTGAACCGTAAACATCTTGTAGTTGTACCTACTGTCGCATTTGCATTAACCGAGATGAGCTTTACTCTAAAGTTTCTTATGTCCTTACGATTGGTAAATATTATTTGTAATGTTACTAATGCCAAAGTCAAATATATATTTTTTTAACTAGGCTACTTATAGTAGCTTTTGAATCGTCACGGTCCTACAAAACTAGGTGCATTGTCAAAAAGCAGTTTCTAAAAACAAACACCAACAAAAAGCGCAGATAATTGCTGTTTAAAAAAAAAATATCAATGCTTTCATAATAATTATAGCGTGTAAATTAATTATGTAAGTTATATACAACATAATAATTATGCAATAATTTTTATTACGCGTTTGTAAATGATATACATATTATTGTAATTCGATACGCAATTATATGATAAATTCATCCGGCTGTATGATTACAATTATTTGTTCCAGAACATTATAAATTGAGTCATTGTATGTTTTTGAAACATCTCTATTAATCGCTTTTTTAAAGTTGGGTAATCCTTATTGGCTACTCATGAAACCCTACTATGTCTTGCCGCAGCGGGTAGGGGTCAATGACACTTTAGCACCTATCTAAAGTAAATGATAAGGTAATGTTACGTAAACTCTTTCGCGACATGTCTTCATATAAACCCTAACTATATTATTGTATAATATTAAGTCTGATGTTTGTAACAGCCCTTAATAACTCAAATGTTTATGCTAAATATAGTGGGTAATAACGAGAAATTATTAGTATCATAACAATTCCTATACAATTAGGTAACCGACCCTAAAATAGGGCTTATATTGAAATAACAAGTTAGGAATTGGAGATTTAATGTTAGTTGGAGAGTAATTATAGTTCAAGAATACAATAGTTACGTGTGTGTGCGTTCTCACACTATTGCAATGACGAGTTGTAGAGGTCTATTTGCATATGACCTTATATGGCATTTTTTTAAGATGGCAACTTTCTAATAGCTCAAGTGTGACATAAGAGACTTGTCACTTGATAATTTGTAACTTTAGAGGCGTAAATGGTTATCTAATGGAAATTTGGTAAAAAATATCTATTTCTATTAGGTAAGTCATATACATAGTATGTTGTTTAAGTATAGTTGTTATAGGCATCGTAAACGGGAAAAGTCTATTTATAAGCTGAAGATATTATTCGTTTATCTAAATAAAATAAAAATAAAATTTACATTTATGTGGAGTGTTCAGCCATTCAAATAAATCTAAAGTACTGGGTTTCTCTCACGTGTATAAAACTGTTAGTCGCTATTAGTAAATATAATTTCCAAATTGGCAACGTCTTCAATCAAAATATTATATATCGTCTTGACGTCTTTCAAATTATATAACGTCCGGTAAAAATAACCTTTAAGTGTCGACTATTCATATTTACCGTGTTTGCCTCCGTGACGTCACCGTGACGTGCCGTGACGTGCCGTGACGTCGAGGAAATTAATTTGTACCGCTTCTAAGGTACATGAGGAAAAATGAATATCGGATAATATGCAGATTGTGCGGTCAAAGGCATTTACAGTTTGGACTTTCCAAGCGGTTTTGATATATTAGTAAAAATGGTACAGGTAAATATAAAACTTTATTTTTATATTATTGTTGTTTGAAGCAAATTTAAACTCATATTAATTTTTAAACGATTTTTTTTAATAATTTTTAACGATGGCCCAGGATATTCTATGACCCTTCATACACACTCGAACGGGTAAAAGTGTCACAAAAAATACTCAAGTAGACGAAGAGTTTTATTCTCTGTATTATTCTTCAAACAGTTAACAGTCAATCATATGTATCTTCATTCAACTAGGCTACATATACACACTTCTAAATCGTCATGGTACTACAAACGATATACCTACCCACCGGTTCGGAAAGCAGTTTCAAAGGAGAACTGCCAAGAAACTATAAGTTTTTCTTTCAAAATCAAAAATACAAATCAGAGAGAAAAGACCAGGGGTGGTTGACCTCAGTGACGTTTTCACCCCGAAATACTATATACTATTATAATTAATTGCGAACAATATACTAATTGTTGATGTTTTACAACTAGTGATAAATACGATTGTAAATCAGACGGAATGGAAGCGGGTTGTACATTCAACTGCGCTATCTGTCGCAATATGTTACATACTACATGTAGTATGTACATACAATACATGATATACATATAGCTATATTATGTTATTAGGGAGGCCATCAGGGATGTGTAGCGGAGTGTTGTTAAGATCGCCACCAACACTTGATGATCGCGATCACTTATTACACATCTGTATAGTATAGGTCGCATCACGAATCTTTAGCGGTGAACGAAACCTGCGCAGAAGTTAAAAATAAGGTGTCGGGGGGACGGCACGGCGCGCGGGGCGCGTGATCGTCGGGTGCGCGAGTGTTGATTGTTTCCCCAGTCGTGTTGTCTTTCTCGCACCAATACGTCAATTACGAGCGCGATTCTACCGATGCGCAACCATTCTCGTCCAGCGCTAAACATTCTTGACGCGACCTATACTCTTTATGTGATAGTGGGCCATTGAAGCGCAGTTTGACTGATGGTAAGCGACAAAAGCGATGGAAACTCTACCAGTCTATTTGTGGACACTCGCAAAAGTTAGCGTCGGCACTGCCTTGCCGACATTTTAAATAGGACAGAAGGAAGAATTTGTGAAAGGGGAACTAAGGAAACATAATGAAAAATGGACCTCCAGCCATTCCCCTTTTTCGGGCCTTAAATACATTCAATCTGTATAAATATAGTAATATATTTAAGTTATCATTAGTCAGAGAGCTTTGTAAGGTCTCAGTCGACACAATTAAAAAGGCTCTGTAGTAAATTAAAGCAACTTAAATTCGCGGATGTTTCGAAACTATTATAAAAAGAACGACCTTACATTTTAATTGGTAGTTATAAGGATGTGTCGTAAAACGTATGTTTGTATGTACTCGTATAAAACAGCAAATATCATCTCGAAAGTAAATGACTAAGATAATTCTCGTAAACACATAAATCAACTTCGACGCGATGCGAGCTTATCTGAATTCTGAAGGCTGTACTTGTTCATAGAATGTGTTCAATTTTTTTTTCTGTGATTTTTTTTTTTATAACATAGGGGGCAAACGAGCTGGCGAGCCACCTGATGGAAAGTGGTCATCGCCGCTCATGAACACTCGAAGAGCTTGACAACTCTGGAGTGGGTTACCGACCCTTTAAAAAGATGTACTCTCTCTCTCTCTCTTAATGAATTGATGTTACACATGCTTATACTAGAGACTAGAGAGTAGATGTTCTATGTGGGTATGAAACGAGTCCTTTAAAATTGTAAATGACGTTTTTACATTAAAGTCGAATAAAAAATTGAACAAGATTGTTTAAAATTATTACGAATTATCTTAAATCCGAAAGATAATTTTATACTTTAATACAAGTAAATACAATAATTGATACAAATTTATTCTTATTATTCTTTTAACTTGTAATAATTTGTAATATTAAATGTGTTATAACGAGAACAAGATAGTACCTATTGAGTTGTTAGTACCATATACGACAGACCCTCGACAATAAATTATAAATAACAAGAGGTAATAATTGTATAATATTAGTTGACAATAGATCGCGAATCAACAGAGAGCAACAGTCTAAACCTGCGCCGAGGTCATTCCTACTCCTTGAATTAAACTCGGTGTAATCTGTAGCTACGTTTAAATAACACCTGAAATTTCTTATTAATTAAAATTACTGAATAAGAAACAACATTTCTTATTAATATCTCCAACAGTCGTTCGTGTTCTGAATCGCGAGCTATGCTATTTATTTAAAACTAGCTGTTGTCCGCGACTCCATCCGCGTGGACTTTCATATAAACTTTGCCTATCGCCATATAATCATGAAATATCACGAAACCTTCTCCTAACAACAACAAATACAACAAAAAAAATTAGCCAATTCGGTCCAGCCGTTTTCATGTTATCAGTTATGTCGTGACAACGGAAAACGGGTTTAATTTTTTCATAATATATAGATGATCTAGATCTTATTAGATTGAATTCCCAATAAGTTTTATTGTATAGTTACTTTTACGCTATTTAACATCATGCTACTTGGCTATTTCTACACACGAAACCGCATTGCAAGTTAAGAGTACTTAAACACGAAATTACATACCAATCGCGAAATTTTCTCGAGTCCATAAAGTTGGTTAATTTGCCCCACTGGGTCCCGGAGCTGTATTATGGCTATTAAGTTATATCGTTGTACTTAAATTTTAACGATTTCAATCACAGCTTGGACTTTAGAGCCGGCAATAAAATTGGATACATTACATTGCCCTTAGTGCCTCGACCGAAAAGGAATATTGTTCAATACGAATGAATCATTTAAAAACTAGCCGTGAGCTGCCGTTTCTCTTGCGTTAAAATCAATTTCGTCTTAGCAATCGTAATAAATATTTAATAAATTAAAATCAAATTATAAACAAAGCGAATTTATTGATACATATTATGTCTTAACTAGAACATTATTTAATACATATAAACTTTAATAAAACTAACAAGTTTACATTCAATAAAAAATAACTTGACAACTAAAATGTTTAATTTGAATTATGTTTGAATTAACGCAAGCGGTAATAACATGATAAGGTTACTGTGGCTTAATCTTTCAAATTTAATTGGTTACAAATTCATTAATTCAATTGTATAATAATAATATATTTATTTTCTGACCACAATGAAAGGAAAATACAGTATTCATCATTTTAATTACATATTGTGGGAGACTGGTGCCTAAACTAAGCTTTTGGCCTGTATTTCAGAAAACCAGGTCTCCCCCCAATACGACACAACAAAAAGATCATAGCATAATGAGAAAAAAAAGAATAAATTGATTAGATCATTTTCGGGGGTGATCATTACGTTAATCTGCAGTTGCCGGGCAAGGGCTTACTAACTAACCAGACTAACCTAACCCCGCGAGGTTCCACCGTCCCCCTATATACACGATAGTCACGAAACCCCGCGCAGGTCTTTACACAACCCCGTCCCGTCAACACCAAGTAGCTATAATTGTTACACAACACAATTCCTTAGCTATTCGACATGTTTCATTCTGTAACCCTTGACCTTAACATTTCATTCAATGTCAAAGTTTATGCAGGATTTAACAATGTTGAATTATATATTTCAGGCTAAGTTATAACGAAAAGTCTGCAGGACCCTTATTGAGGAGTTATTTTGGTATACCCAGTTACTTTAATTAAAAATATATATAATTTTGAAGTGTTACATGGCCTTTAATCTGGCAAAAATGTTTTTATTGGTAAAGCATTGGTACTTACAAGTCGATAAAAAGTGCTGTAATTTCTAAAATAGACTCAAAGAGTGTCGCTTGATAAGGAGGTAAATGTTAACACATCATAAGACTTCAGATCACATTACACAACGCTACAACACTTGGCTACAGTTAAATGAACACGAAAGAAGTCAATGGCTTTGAAACGAGATGCGATTCGTAACATTTTTCTATTTAAGACGTCTTGACGTGGTCGGTCACGTTGTTGGGCTCACGTTGGAGCCCGCGAGACGGGACACTTGCTCCATTATTAAATTGCGTCTTTATACATCCTTTTCAATACGATCTATACTGAGTATGATGTGTATAGCAAACTTTTAAGTGCACTCTTTAGTGGCATATCTTAAGTAAATGTTATATACCTAATGCCAAAGACGTGCCCAATAAGAAAGAAATACTATCAATTCGAAATTGTAATTTTCTACAAAAAATAGAAATATGTAGGTATACTTTATTTATACACGAAATTAATATCAAACAAAATTAATTTGACATACATATATACTATATAGTATCGTTAATTCGAAATCTCTTATATAATTCAATGTTCAATATAATTTAAAACGAGTAGGAATTAGTTTGCTATAAAGTTGGCCGTCTATGGAAGTCGGAATCGAACGGTAAAATTATTTTTTATGTATAACAGCTACATGGTCGAGAAGCTTTAGGCTGGTACTTAAAGATCTAAATAATAAGGACATTACTGCGTTGTAGTCGTGTAACATTTAAATATGATGAGTTTGAAATATACACATATGTATGATAATATCATATCTCCTATTCTCCGCAGATTTATTGAAATTCTATTGAAAACGATATCTGTCATCGGTATTGTGATATTTTATTTGCACATAAAAGGCGACGGAGGCAAATCTTTCTATAGTTAAATATATTGTAATATATTATTACTTTTGATAGGTACTATGCCTTCCGAGACGTTCGTTTAAATTCGTTTTGTAATACCATGACGATAAAATAATTCCCATTTTGAATAAAAATATGTATTATGACACTAATTAGTAAACAGTGATAAATAAGAATCTAAGTTTGTGTTGAAGGGAATAATCTTTTAGACTATTCTCTGAACAATGTTGATATTTTAATGAAAGAATTTTTGTGTGCTATGTATTTCTTCCTAATTACTCGTTCGTAATCTACACTAAGATATAAAGCTCGTAAGTTCGTTTGTTTGAACTCGCTACTCTACGGAACTACAACGGGTTACATTTTACAAACCTTTTTCTATATGATCCTGAAGCCGTAAGGAGAGTATGGATATGCAAAGGATATTAAATATTAGTGAAATCTGGTTATGAATACGCTAAAGAAATCATAGAAGTATCTACGTAGTATAAATGAGTGAAATTGAGCACACACGCAGAGGTCTGGTAAGTGTTAGTTGCTATGCGAAAGCTCGCTAGTGGCGTTATCAGCCGGCAGACGGTTTGTCACTGATAACGCTATTATTGTTTCATTTGCGTTGGCCCCCGTTAGTCACGTTGGCGGCAGAATATATATTACATAATATGTTACTTATTAATAATTAGCCGCGCCTCCCGATTTTACTTGGATACTTTTGCGTAATGTTAAATAGGTTATAGCAATGTTCATGAATGTTATCCCATCCGTAGTAAGAGATATGTTCAAAGAAACTTTAAAACGGCTTTACGTATTAAGAACATATAGATTTCTTAGTAAAATTATTTCTTAGCAATAAATTCGTCATGAGAGTAATTTTTTTATAAGACGATAAACCATTATTAAATTCAAAACGTATCTCCACTTCCTTACCTATAAATACTTTTAACTATTAATCATTTTAACGTTATTATATCGTAAAATACCGTCTTAAAATTTTGTTTATTTTTATTTCAATGTTATAGATAACTGCGGAACTGTTCTGATTAATTACTGAAAAACATTGGCAGCACTTACACCACGGGCCACAGCGACCGTGAATATATCATCTCATAACGAGATCAATCAACACGGCAAGGTGAGAATCTACGATACATCATGGGAGTTAGGCCAAAGTTTTTATAAACGTGTGACGAAACCGGGTCACCGTATATTTAGCTTTTCAGCGGCCCAATTAAATGGTAGATATTTACCAGAGAGCGATATCCGTGTCAATACGAGAAATCAGATATTGTTGTACGGAGTAAATTATTTGACGTCGCGTCGACCTGCTTTTTGCTCATGTTCGCCTGGTACTTTCAGGATAATGTACTACCAATTTTAGTAAACAAATTGTATGTTTTGTTATCATTAATTAATATTCAGTATTTAATTTTTAATAAGATTCATAACGGAATTTAAATTTGGGTTTCTTTAGTGTATCCCGTGGTTTTACTCTTGTAAAAATCCAAAATCTTTTAAGGGTCGAGTTACGGGTCCGAGCCCCAAAAAAACCTCATCAGTTTAACCTCAGCAGTTTCGGATATTACCTATAGCAAAAGTCAAAAACTACCTCCACCATAATTTTACTACCATTCATCCACCATTAAAGGGTCGTGGGTTCGATTCCCACACCGGAAAAATATATTTGTAATTTACATTTGTATTTTTCTGGGGTCTGGGTGTTGCTATGTATTGTATGTATGTATTTACAAAAGAAAAGTAATGTATATGTAATTTATTCCGTTATCTAGTTTCCATAACACAAGCTTCGGCTTAGCTTGGAACTAGATGGTTCTGTGTATAAATGTCCTGAAAATATTTATTATTTAAATATTATAAATTTATGAATGAATAAACCTAGTATCGCAACAAAAACCCCGCATATTTGGACCAGCTACATAGTAGGCGTCATTTATGTTTAGCGATTGACGAGAATAGCTGCGCATCGGTAGAATCGCACTCGTAATTGACGTATTGGTGCGAGAAAGACAACACGACTGGGACAACCAATCAACGCTCGCGCACCCGACGATCACGCGCCCCGCGCGCCGCGCCTCTACCTCGATATCTTATTTTTGACTTCTGCGCAGGTTTCGTTCAGTGCTAAAAATTTGTGACGCGTACTATATAACCTGCCAAACGGGGTCTTGTTGAGGAAACCACGCATTTAGCTTTATCTAAATATCTGTTGAATGTAAAGTTGGTCGCGCGTCAGACGGCAGAGCAAGTGATACGAGAAGAATACCATCACTCGTGCGCGATTTATTTCCTATACATATCCTTCTTGAGGTTAAATAGGAAGGGCGAATCAGTAATAGCCTGTCGGGTTTTATACAAAAAATCTAATCTATACTGACTTTAGAAAAAAGTAGTTAGTTACTCAAGCGAGTAGGTATAGTATTTTACCAGTAGCTAGTGAAATTATTAATGCTAATCAAACCGAAAAATATCGAAATAAAAATGTAGGTAATCGAATTTCACGCGTTTAACCAGTTATATAATAGTTATACAAGTTTGTCGGAACGATATTTCCAGTTATAAATCCAAAACCAATGATAAGCCATTTGGAGCTTCTAAGGTTAATTTTGTGATTAACATTAAAATATGTCGAAATCAGTTAGTTTTATGAATTAATAAGAGACCATTTTAACAAGATAAAAAACTCTTTGTTAAAATTTACTTTCCAAACCTTTAGCGGGTACATAATTGTTTGTTAAAGTGATTCAAAAGAGTGTTTTACTTTTACATAGATTTAGATAATATAGGTGCGAAAATAAATATGAAAAAAAGGGAACGAAAAAATTAAAAGGCTTTTTTATACATTTGTTTTAACACCGAAATCTTTTATCTTTAACTGCAATCATACATCGTCATAATACTTAACATAAACATACATAAGCGCTCAAAGTATAAATTACATAATAATTGGTGTCGATGAATATTTTATGAAAGAAAGTTATCGTATCGGGCATGTTTATTTGTGAAAGTCGTCCCGCAGCTCGTGAGAGCTTTGCGAAACGTTTTGATTTATTGACTCTTATTTGTTTTTTCTGATTTGCAAATCCCGAACGTGCTCCAAATCTCGATATAAATTGATTTCACTCGCGTTCAAAACAAACAAAGTTTCTGAACATGGTGAAGTTTACGTATTTATATATTTTTGTGTTACAAATTACCTACATATTTCCAAACGGTATATTAATACTTAAAATAATCCATACTTATACTATAAATGCGAAAATAACTCTGTCTGTCTGTCTAGTGTCTGTCCTTCCATCACACTAAAATTAATGAACCGATTAGAACGAAATTTGGTCTAGGGCCTGAGAAAGAACATAGGCTACTTTTTATGTGGAAAAAGGGGAGGAGGGGGGTGGGTCGAAGTTTATATGAAAGTCCACGCGGTCGGAGTCGCGGGCAGCAGCTAGTAATCTATAAATAAGCTTCTGTACCAAAGCAGGTCAAATAGCATCGTTGGATGACATAAGCCCATCGCGGGAAATTGGTTGTCAATATTGGTAAAGGGGCAATGTGGGAATGTCTGTTGTCTATTGACTAGGATATACTCCCATCAAGTTAAGAGATTCATCCCTTAATTATCGTTTCACTTCTTATCTCTAATAAAATCTCATAAATCAACATTAGCTTCGTAATTAATATTTATTAGCAAGTGTATAAGTTTTTAATACATTTTAATACTTAGGATATTTTTACGGTTTATAGACTTATTGTAAAAAATATTTGGCAGTAATTAACAAATTACATACAATAGATAATTATATAAAGATTCAGATACGATGAATTACAACTAACATCTCAAGTGTTTGTTTAAATTTTTACGCGTTTGTAAGACGTATCTTATTTGTTAGCATTCCACGAGATACGCGTGTCTTATCATTATTTAATATTTACACATTTAATAGTTAGATTTCAGCGCGTCGGTTGTAAACACCAAAATTAAGAGCATAAAACACGCGCTCTTACAAAACATGTATTATTCATTAATTATGTAGTTCCATTCAAAGTTAAATGGATTATTTATTTTAACTGCAGCTTTTTAAAATATTAAAACGGTTTCTCATTCCCTTATTTCTTTATATTACTAAGGACCGACCTATTTCTTTTGATATGAGGAAACCTTCTGACGTAGATTAAACGCAAACGGCTTTTCAAAATAAAGCAATTACGGGTGTTTAAATATTGAAATAAACAAACCTCAATTAATGACCGTTACAACTTACGTTTTCCATACATTCAAATGTTTATGCACTACGCCAAAACACGCGATAATAGACTTTAATTTTTTGGACTAGCCACGCGTCGGGGATTCGTCCGCTTGCCGTAATACTGTTTTTAAATCATGATAAAAACATTTTTTTAAACGGGCCTCTAAATATTTCCAAGGATTCATTTCAATTCTTATTCCTACCGTTTAATTTATTTTATTGTATCTATTTATCATATTATGACGTCCTTTAATGTAAATACAAGAATCTGCGACACCTTGAAGTATTAAATGTTATTTATTTGTTAGTCTACAAATATTAAAATATAATTGTTTGTAGATAATATGTTCATAAAACTAACATAATATAGTTTAAAAAATAAATTTAAATTAAAAGTATGATCTTAAATTATTAAATTATTATGGAGACTCAGCTGAGTCTGTCTATGCTACACTATCTCTAATACACACGATACGAGACACAAGAAAATACAAAAAAAAACACACACCTGCAGCCACTTCCTCCTGGTTTCCGTCAAAAAGTCGGCGAGCACCATCACTGATAATAATTATGTATTACGTTCGTAACTGCTTAAGCGCCGTGCGACACAAAATGGCCGTGCATTCACTTCGAGCGATTGAGCGGGAGTGATCGTCGCCCCCGCGTCTCGACTGTAGTCTACTGTCTAGATACTCTGTACTCTGTAGTCTATACTCTATACTATACGCATAATGGCGGGAAGCGCAGTTTATATTAGGGTGTCACAGATGAGCAAGCGAGCTTTGCGTGGGAAAATGTTGCAAGTTATAATTATTCATTGCTATTTTTCTTTATAAGGGTATTTTAATTGCGTTTTTTTAAACGTGTCACAGAAATATGATCGCAATAGAGAAATGTAATGATGTTTATGTTTTATAACTATAGTAACATATTTTTTAATATTAAATTGTGCATTATATTATCTGCTAAATATCACATTCCTAGAGAGAGAATGACACAGCTGACCTAATTATCGTTAAAAACAATTTATTGAAAAATTATAGTTTACAATTTACATCCATAATTAACATCAAAAAATTCCCTCTTTTCAAATAAGAATCGTTTACTGACATCAGTTGGAATTAGCTTACACTAAACTCTACCTACAAGAATTATTATATAATCCAAGTTCATGAAAAATATTCCATAAAAAAGATAATAAGTACGTCGGCACAGACGCAGAGCTCAGCCCTGACCCTCTAGATAAAATCTCCGACACAAGGATTGACACCTCGAGCCGAGGCGGTTATCTCCCCGTCAAGGCAACAGTCTCCACTCTGCAAACTAACGGGATCTTTGTTATGCGACGAATTTAATCATTATGTGAAACACTTAAAGTTATAATCTTGGGCAAACCAGCTTTGAGAGCGACATAGCGTAAATTATATAAAATAATTTTTAACAAAAAATAAACGGACTTCAAACTAAAAAGCAAAAAATAAATTTGCTTCCCACAGAGTAATACGCATTTTCAGTTAGTATATAGAAATGATTTAATAGTTATTTCATAATTTTGAAGTCGGTACCATCATCATACATTAAAAAAATATTATACATACATACGAATTAAGAACCTACTCCTTTTTTGAAGTCGGTTAAAAAATAGTGATTTTACAATGAAATTTTACTAGCGGATGAAATGTCTTATGCCGGAATACTGGAACGCAACTTAAATTTAAGTCCAACTTAAACTAGTCCGATCTCACAGTTCGCCATATAATTCTGTCAAAATTACGAGTCTTAAGGCGAGCTTAAATTTAATTTGCGTATGAGTATTAGGCCGTTAGACGCAAAAACTAGGTACGGCAGTATAAAGATACAGATTTGTATCTTATTTCTTTAATATTGTATAGCAAAGGTCCATGCAGAGTATAATTTATACCTACCAATAAAACAATTGATGCTTCAATCAATCAATTTAGGATTCGTAGTCCAAATCTACATCAAGGACCGTCTTACAATAGTAACAATCCGTTCGTTGAGTTCTGAATCGCGCTTGTGATATTTATTGGAGAGCTAGCGCCTAGCAATATAGGTACTTCTTGACATTGAACCATTGGTACCTAACTGGTATTATCCAGAGATTTGTTCGACTGCTCGAGGATCTCCCCTCAGGTTCAGGAAGGTCACATCCCGATATCACCACCTAAGAAAACCAACCACCAACCACCAACTAAGAAAAGGTGATGATGAAATAAAATAAATTCTTAACAATATAAAAAATAATTACACAGTAATTACTTCACTTTTTATTTGTAATCGTTTATAGATAAACAACACGTTCACAAAACATTGTACCCAGCTCTACAAACACGGAAACGTATGAATAAATAATGAAAAATACGCAAGAGTTGTCCAAAGGGCGACGTCACATCGTCGATGCGCAGGCGCAGGTGCGCGCCCGGCGGTCGGGCGCCATCTTGCATATATGCAGATACATGCATAAACATTGCTTATTTATCAAAAATTGTAACACTTATTAAATAACATAAATGTTGAAAACATATTAAACGTTAAAACTATAAATGCTAAAATCTTTTTTTTTTAATAAAAGCCTTGATTATTTATGTCCAAATATAATATTTAGGTTTAGATAAAAAGGCTAACCTGAAATTTTATCGCTTATAATAATGTCTATAAAAGCATTAAAAGTGTTTATTGTAATATTTGCAGTAATTTTTTATTAGATTCGCCGAAATTTTAATGCAAATAAATTTCTATAAACAAGATATTGGTATTTTCTTTTAATGCGCGGAGGCGGACTTAATATCACAGATCCCTACAGGCTACAACGCTTACGCCTGCGAATATATTAGATAGAAAACTATACAGAAACAACTTGCGCCAAAAAAGTTTAAATAAACACGCTTTATTTTAAACATCTTAAGTCTACAAATCTCTGTATTTCGTTTCATTTCTGTGTAAATATACACACTTTCAAGAAATACCTTACACACTTAGATGCAAACAGAAACAACAAAATAACCTAATTAGGGGTTTCGTATTTTCCTTTAGAGCTAATTATAGATATTTTAATTAATCTCACGACACACTGAAGATCACGTACGGCCCGGATAAAGGTGAAACCCATAGCATGGTATGACGTGTGTATATTAACTTCCTCAAATGATTTTCACTATAACATCATACAACGTCATGGCTTACACGCCCCGTGCTGTGTATTTCATCATCAATTGTTAACTTATGTCTATGACTTGTAGAAACTTCTAGAAAGCGTTCTAGACTCGCCCTTTGGTGTAGTGAAAGATCGTAACTCTCTATTCTTTCTCGGAATCTTTTATATACCTGTATGCAAAATACAGAGTCGTGTGAATTAAAGAAATATAATTAAAAGAAAATTCATTAATTTCAGATAACAAGGAATTACATTTTATTATTATTTCAATTTTAATCGTTTTCTTTTCCAAATAATTGTAATTATATTAAAACTAAAAAACAGCTAAGTCGTTTTTCAAACTGTATTCAAAACTCGTAAATAAAGTGATTATTATTATTAATATATAACAGTGAATATTTTATCATAAATATCACGATAGCAAATATTTTACAACAATTGAAAACTAATTTGCTAATCAAACAATCAATCAGCCATTAGGAAGTATTTGCTTATTATGTTATTAAACAGTGCTTGCTAGCTGTTGGCGCGTGATTGCGCTTTGTGTACTTACTACTTACTAACCACATCCCCCGGTTTTGTCTGCATACCCTGAAAAATACCCTATAGTCGTCCGTAAAACTCATAACACATTAATTTTGCTATCATATTTGAATAAAAAAGTACCTTAGATCGTTATAAAATCGGTAACGGTTTTTAATTTAAAATGTACCTCTTGGGTAATAACCTATTACCTAACAAAGGTTTATTTGTTTGATACCTTTACGCGATTCCTTAATAAAAGTTCATTGCGGACAAACGGAAAAACAAGGAATTTTCCTTTTAGGTATAAAACGCGAATTCGACCCGAAGTATCGAATTCAAACAAACTCTTCAACACAATTTATTAGAATAAATTAGAAATTAAACATTTGCATACATCTATATCGTTGTTATGGAAGGAGCTGGGGGCATGTGCGTCCCCTGATAGTAAACAATTGCTTCACCCTGTGGGCATTTTACAAATATAATAGTTTATTTTTGTAGCTATTGATATTAAAAGAGCGACTATCAGAGTTTCTTGCCGGTTCTTCTCTGTAGAAACTGCCTTCCGAACCGGTGGTAACCGATAGTGGAACGAGCATGGTTCTTCCACCTTACTTATCCTACTTAATATATAAATGTGAAAGTTTTCTAGAATGTTTCTTTGTTATTCTTTTGCGTAAAAACAGCTAGACCGAGTAGCGTCACTCATTGCTTTTCCGCAAACTTCCTTGTTTGACTATCCTTCTGTTTTTTCAGGTGGAAAATACATCAGCTGATGTTAAGCACGTATTCACGTTGCTTGTGTATTGTACTTGTGGTGATTGGTTGTATTTAGAAATATCTAAAAATTACTAGATTCATATTTTACTCCGTGTCTAAAATAATATACCTTTTGATGTGGATTTTATGTTACAGAAAGAAGGAAAAACTGAAAAGATAGTATTGATATGTTCCGGGGTGTAGTGGTTGTTAATATTGTTAAATATTATACTTGATTGGTTTTTCATGTTTGACTTTTTTATATCACGACTGGCCCTACCCTTGCATCACATTACTTTACCACTACATGATAACAGTAAACTTAATTGCCACGCGACTTCAGTACAGCGATAACCTTTGAGAAATTCGCAGGTTATTTCTGAATCTACGAATCTTAATCTCGTTTTAAAGAGCAACTATTTTTTTGTTTCGATAAAACTACCATGGAAAAGATGGTACAAGATGTTAAAACGAGCTTACGGTAAGTAAGATATGTACATACTATATAAACAAAGGTATGGTGGAGTTTGACTTTTACTTAAAATCTGAATTTGCCTTAACGAAGCAGGCTGTAGCTGTAACATCGCCAGCTTAAGGATAACTCAGAGGAATTATGTTATGTTACAATAACAGTAAGCACATTCCAGCGTATTGCTACATCATGCCCAATTGCCTCGTATCCACCACTAAACATTAATTAGCTAGAATTAAAACCATGTCAAGCGGTAAAGGCAAATTTTGAAAATATTTATACCTAAAGCAAATTTTAAGGAAGATTTCACCATGCGTCAATATTATTAGCAATTATTTATTAAATAGTTATACTATTATGTACGACGGTGCCAAGTTCGTTTGTGATATTATTATTTTATTGAAAACTTCATGAGATACCATGATAAGCATGTTTCGTCGTCCATTTTTTGACTACCTTCTAATGTCAGAGAACTATCTTCAAAGTACCCGATACGATAAGACGCCACATAGTGGAGAATTCGTTGGTAGAAATCCGACATGGCCCATGCTCCTAGTGGCTTTGTGACCAGCACTCTGGCTTACCTTTCCTCTTTTTGTAGTTTATCTGTCTGCCTTTGCTGACCTTACTCATTTTTCAAACCATGGTATAAATGTTGACTGACAAATAATAATTTATCTTGCCCAACATATAAACCTATTCAAGGATGCAAGACCTTCGTTTCGGTCAGTACGTCTGTTTGTTTATCATAATTAATAATTTACGATATGTATGCTCATTACACGTGTTCTTAGTTAAATAACAAATTATCCGTTACAATTTTTTCAATATTTTCTTCTCGCGTATTTTTAGCAAAAAAAGTTTTTGAGAAAATCTGTTCCATATCGCTGGATTCTCTGACGTCCAAATTTATTATCGAGCTCTGAATAATAAGAAAATCTCGAAATTAACATAATATCGTCTATAATAATGATTGACCTCCTACGCACTATTATATGCTGTATTTAACGTTTATAAATTTGTTTACTTACTTAAATGCTACAGTCGGGATTTTGACCTGTGCTCACTTCGTTGGGCATAATTTTAACAATTCTTTTTTTATATAGCCTATGACACTCAGTAATAATGTAGCTTTCTATTGGTGAAAGAATTTTTAAAATCGGTTCTGTAGATCCCGATATTACTAGAGATTATTATTAGAGATTAACCCTTACAATTTTACAAACACACTAACTTTACTTCTTGGTGTAATGGTTTACTCTTTAATGGCTTTTCCAGTGATCCCAAAAATATTACCTTTTAAATTTACGAAATTAATTTAATATCAAAACGTCGAGAGCTAGCGATGAGTCTCGTAAATTAAATTACTCAATATAATTACCACTCATTCAATCACTGAAATTTGACTTTGCCTCGACAACTTTCAACCCTATAAAGCAATTATGGAAGAAATATTATATACTATATATACTGCAGTACTAAACAATAATTTTACATTAAATATCACTACATAGTGCAAAAAAGTCTAAAAACTACGCAACCAATTCTCATGCGGTTCTCATTCTTGCTGTTTTCAAATTTCGTTGCAAGGTTGAGGAAGAAATAATTCTTCAGTGATAGGACCGTCTATTACATTCGTTCTGCTATGTAAGTCAGTAAGATGAGCTGTAAATGTATAAAGGGTAAATAAATCAATAAAATTATTGCACGGATCGCGGACTTAATTATCTGAAATTCTATTACTTATGACCACTTTAATGTAAATAACGAAATCTCTGTACAAACCAAATTTATTGCAACTAAATTACTTTATACCACTTTCACACCCTTACATCCATACAGGTATATAATAAATGCGAAAGTAACTCTGTCTGTCTGTCTTTCCATCACGCCAAAACTACTGAACCGATTGGAACGAAATTTGGTACAAAGATAGTCTTAAGCTGGGGGAAGGACACATTCTACTTTTTTTTAAATCAACCCCCAAAAGTTTGCGCGAACCGAGCCGATTATAATGAAATTTGGTTCTAGGATGGTCTAGAGTCTAGACTCTGAGATAAATCTTACTTTTTAACTGGAAAAAAGGGTTATAAGGAGGGAATGGGGGGTCAAACTTTATATGAAAGTCCACGCGGACGGAGTCGCGGGCAACAGCTAGTTATTAATATAACCAACTCACTATACTTATAGGCGAAATTGATTTGCAAGAAATCCCCAGCGATATAATTTAATATCTAAGTTATTCACGTTCGATAAAAATAGCGGCGCATCGCGAGCTAACTACGTAATATTCCTATGTATAAATTATTTAAATTCACGTCTTTGCTATGTAAAAGTTTTCTATAAAAGGTCTTAACACATATATGGTGATATTTCCACGTTTTCTAAGAATTTATATGAAGTGCAGTCGCTGTCTGAATGTGGTCAGAATTTCAATTGTAGGGTGTGTCGTTGATCCGTCTAGCGCCAGGTGCCGCCCTCGGTGGGTGTAGTGTATTTTAAACGTACTGCAAAGGTATATGCAATTGATTGGAAATCTTCCAACCTTCCACGTTTAGAATTCTGTAGTATTTGTATTTTTAAATTCTAGCGACCCGCGTGTTCCGCGTGTACCAAAATAGGGTGTCTTTTTTATTAATTTTTAATATCGGTGAATAGATCAAGAGATCTTTCTGCACTTAAAGATCTCGCATGTTAGTAATTTATACAATTTATAATACCTACTCGTAATAATAATAATATTGATATTGAAACCATAGATATAGAATGTACAAGATAAACAGAGTCAATTAAAAATCGAAACCAAAAAAATATTATCTATGTGTGAGTTAAATAGTGTTGTCAAAAAGTCCACCTACAATATCGATACTACTATGTGAACACACTATGAATTCCGATTATAGTGTTCAATCTTGTACTGGAACATTGTGCTTGAATAAGTTTAAATAGAAAACAAAAAATATGAATCAAATGTCCAACGAACATGTTGAATTCGTGTTTGGAGAGTTCAAGTTATTAATATATACTAAATTTATAAAATTGTAATTTTTGTCTGTTTGCGCATCATTCAAAAAAACTGTTAAACGAATTTTGGTATTGTTTTCACTGTTCGATATACTATGCATGAGCTAATTAAAAATCCCTATTTTCCCTAATTAAAATATATAATAAATAACAACTGGAACAGTTGAAATGCCCCGACATTTTCACTTCAAACTTAAATATCTCTTAGACGGATAAATTGATTTTGATAGAACTTTACTAAGACGGTTAAATAAAAAACTGCATTAAAATCGATCCATCCGTTTAGGAGCTGCGATGAAAAAGACAAACATACACATAGACATACACAAATACAGACACATAGACATTGGCTTCAAACTTATAACACCCCTCCTTGTGTTGCGTTGGGGGTCAATAAGGGCATGAAGTGAAACAAAAGGTAATATCAGAAAGTTTATTTTATTATTTATTGTCCTCTAAATAGTACAGTCTTATTTAATTGTGTTCTTAAAGTTTGTCGACTAAACTTCAACGACTTGATTTCATGCTTTAATCGTAAAGTAAAATATATTTCAATTATACTTTTCATTAATAAATATCTGTGATCGCTTAATGGGTTTTGATTCAGCACATGATGCTTTAAATTTTCAAATAATAATCGATTATTTTGAAGAACTTCCAACACATTTTTGGCAAAAATCCTGTCATCCATTCTTTTCCTTTTCATGTTTTCTCTGAAAAGTGTCTCAGCACTACTGCATAATGCGACAACATCATTAGCTGGATACATCAAGTAAAAACATTATATGATACTCGTGATTTTATCGATACTCGTGACGTCACCGCTTTGTCAAGCCCTAGTGTAAACAAACAATTTATTATTTTACATATTATTTTCGCAAATTCTGTATATAATTACGAAATATACTTACATAAAGCAATAAACATCAATATACTATTGTAAACATATTTTTCTAAACCGATTACTAGCAAAAATTTGACAAAATTATGGTTCGAGAAATTTGAATAACAAAATTGTATTTACCTGTGAAAAGTGTTTTTATTTGGGTTATTACGTCTTGTAACGACACATTCACTCACAGAACATGACACCGTAGTTGCACATGTAATATTTTCAATTTTATCGCACGAATAATAGAGAAATTCACAAAATACACCGGGACGTAAAAAATACTGGGACGCTATGGCCTCTTACTCACTAAAACAATGACATATCGGTGCTGAATTCTCTGTCTCTTTTTCTCTCGGGCGGTTTGTACTTGATTGGGATTTCTCGCTTCCACGCTTCGTGGATCTTTTTGCGTAGCGAAACGCATTCTAAATCTATGATTGAAACATTAGGAATCCGTTGCATGCACCAAGCAATAGAATCAAGAAAACGAATTGACATCATTATTTAATAAGACTATTAAAAAAATATTATATAATAAGTATTTATATAATAAGACTTAAAAAATACCAAAATTGCCTCACGTGCTTGAAAATCTTGAAAAACATGAAGCCATTTAAAAGAAATTCTAAAATTCGAGCACCGAAGGACGCAGATTTATTTGTGGACCACGTGACCAGCTACGATATTTTGCTGAAAAATAAATCAAATAACCTTGATCGATTAGTCAGAATTTTAGCTTATCAATATCTTCATAAAATACCTTCTAAGAATTTCAAAAAATCGTTAACATATAAAAAAATATAATAAAGTTACTGATCACGAAGCACCTCTTGCTTATTTAAGTTTAGTAAAAAATGTATTATGTAACTTACTTATGTGGCAAAAGTTATATACCTACAGTCAGATTGAGAAGCTTCCATATCATTTAAGTTGGCTTATAATATTATTTGCACGATGTAACCGAAGAAATTTGTCCTTAATATACCTGCGGGCCATCACACGTAAGAGCTTGTCAAATCTCAGCTCATGGGAGGCATTGTTAGGCTCACGTAGTACGTACGCTAATGTAGTGTACATTAGTATCATCTTTCAGGGAGAAGTCGCCATGTTGCGTAATAAAGGGTGCTAATACAACTATAAGGTGTATACTTTGGACTTGTTTCTATACTTATCTGTAGGTACCTTCTATACTTATCTGAAAAATGAGGTATTTTACGCGAACGAAACCGCGGGCCTAGCTAGTCGGTGATTTTTATGCAAAATTTAAAATTTGCGTCACATTGTTTATCACTTTGTGTACAGAACGAATTCCGGCTGGTTTTCCCTACCGACGTCATCGCGATTACAATAACTAATATTTCACTGCTTAATAAAATATCTAGCTATGGAAACGTGTCATACCGTAACAATAGACACAATACATGTTCTTGCCCTGTTGGTGGAATTTAAAAAAAACAAGTGGCGCGCCGTGGTTTAATCTTCACGTCAGCCACCAGGAATTAGAGCTATCATTAATAGAGCTTATTGTACCCCTATATGCAGGTACCATATCAATGTAAACATAGCATTGTTTAAAAAAAACATCTAAACACCGACCAAATAAGCGAATCAAAACAAAAAAAAACTCTAAAAAATTCTCCCCTTAATAAAGATAAAGGAAATGCCACACCTTAAACCACTACTTCATGTTTTCCACTGTTTCATTTTCGCTATTTCCCATAGACAAACCTCTTTCACGTTTGTGTTTAAAACAATCACGAAATTACTATAGCCTTCAACCACCCTTAAGAAAAACAAAAGACAACACGGCCACTCCCTCGTTGAATCGAAAACAATTCAATCAATACCCCCCAATTCTACAATTGTTCGACACGTCATACATATCCGAAGTGTCGATTTTCCTCGCAAGTGCATACGTGGGAAATGGTTCTGTCCCACGCTGCGACACGTGCCGGCGAATTAATCGACTAAACACACCCCTATCGACCCTAAAACTACCCCTAATCCTTACTGCATAAGAACGATTCTCCCTCGCGTACCCTTTTGTGATGAAAATAGGTATATAATTCGGGAGTCAGAACTCACTAGTTGCCGCAGTGCGTTGTTAACTTTGAAATAAGACAGTTGTTAATGGGTAATGGATTTAAAACTAATAAAGGATTTAACTTGTGTAAGAATCATTATAAGAAAAACAAGCAGTCAAATATAAAACACTATTGTTCTTGCGTCAGAGGTTGGAAACAAAAATCAATGTTGTAGCGTGCATCTTTATACCTTATTTTAGAATATCAATCTGTTGTTTAAAGCCACGATGGAACACATATTACACACACACACACACACGGCTACTTGCGGTACCTCGCGGTAGAACACAACTTTTAGACACCAAGCCATTAGTGAGAACTTTGCACACGCTAAATCTGGTTGCCGAAAAAGTAGATATAATTAATTACATGTTCACATAGTGAATTTGTTAAAGTAACATTAAATATATTATCTTATTAGATAAGTATAAATTAGTATATTTTTTAAATTGTTTGTCTAGTTAATAGTCTAGTTGTCTACACTATCGCATTAGCATTACATTTCTGTAAGGATAGTTGTAAGTATTAAATATTATACCTACATAACCAAAATACATGTCCGTAACACATAACTAACCGAATACTTGTTCGTACATAAGTTCTAAAGCACGTCAAACAACGCCAATCTTTATTTAACGAGCACTCCAGGAGATTAGTTTCGACCAAGTACAATATGCAATTAAACATTTTTGCTCATTATACAAAAATGTAATGGAAATGGCACGCGCGCCGCACGTGGCAGGCCTTTTAAAAAATTTGTTGATGGATACTGGGAATAGACTTAATGAAGGATTATTAGATATTCTTATGTATTTCTTTTGTTACTATATTTTTAAGTATATTGATTTTTTTTTACTTGTTATATAAGCTCATATATATACCTTGAAGGTAAATTTATTTATTTTTTTTATTAAATGAATGTCTACAAAACTTAGGAGACAGACCTAAAGCCTATGTATTTTACGTTACATATTAATTTTTTTAGTTATATTTTAACTTGTTTAATCAAATAAAATAATGTATCTACAATCAAAAACATCAGGTCCCAC
>JADANM010006098.1:10677685-10696702 GCA_026213755.1 Eurema hecabe
GTGCATTAGGGGTATGTGGAAAGTATTAAAATAATGACAGAGTATGGGGAGGTTTCGTTATGTTAAAAGAATTGTGTTTAATGTCACGAATAAATTAATTTAAAATGATTTTATTAATTTAAGTAGGTGCATAATATATTAAAATCTATAAAAGAAGTGTTTTAATTGACAGTTACATTCCCTTTGTCTTATATTGTTGAAAAAAATTTGCTTTTCTATATTTAATAGCAATATCCCTCAGCTGATGTCGCTTCCATTCTCTTAAATAACTATCTATTATTTTATTATCGTATAAAAGACTGGTCCAGGATCTTTCCTTTAAAAAAATATATTCTCTCTATTTTCACTACTACAAATACAAAGTCTACAACTAAGTTCTAGTGTTTTGTAAAAAAAACATTTAATATTCCTATCCTGTTGATAATTTCCCCTTTTGTTGTGATTAATAATATTTTATAAATTTATATTTATGGTTCAATGTGTTTAGATCAAAGAATGAATTATCTTATCCTTAAGTTAATAAATATGTAACAGTTATTTGACAATGTAGAGTTATATTATACTTTGTACAAGTTTTGAAGTGTAAGTGTAAACTGTAACATATTCGTTTATTTTTTTTTTTCACTTAATTGTAGACTTTTATCACGAGACTACAGTCTACAACGTCACGATTGGCGGCAAAATTGAGACGTCAAAATTACATCAATTCAATTCATCAAAGCAGTTTTATTACGATAATGACATTTCTCGAACAATTTTGAATAAGTCATTAATTATAATTTCTAATTTCATATTAATTTGAACAATGATTTAATGTTGTCAAGTAGCTTGTTATAGATAGATTTATTGATATAATTTTATTATGTCCGTGGTGTGCTGTGAATTAAAGTGGATTATATATTTTATAGTTTAATTTATTTTAACCTCAAATAAAAATAAAACAATATACATTGTTGGAATAACTTATTTTATTTACATCTAAACAGAATATTTACATTTGAAATAATTACATACTAAGAATTTCTAACTAAAGACACAGATTAAAAATGTTTTATCTATAACAGCTGTAGAGTCTGTAGCAATCTGACATCGAATGCGTGTTGTGGTCCCATAATCTCGCGTTTTCTTTGCTGAAAAATATAATATTTTATAATCAAAGAAGAAAGAAACATCACAGAGCACAAACATACTCACTATTCTAATAAAATAATTAAAAAATTAGATTTATTTATAAGTATAAAAACGATGGAATATCTATTTATTTTGAAGTTTCTTAAGATTAAATTTGAACGTTATGTCTTAAGTAACAAACACTATTTTGGGTTAATCGATTCCTTGATGTCTCGATTTCTTAAATTTAGATTAATAATATTATATGAAAAATGGTATTAAAACATAATATATATCTAAACTTACTTGACGAAATAAAGTTGGAAGGCAGCGAGGAAGTTGCGTTGCGATCGCGCGTGCAGTTTGCACAGACCCAGCTTCTCGCACTCTTCAGAACTGTGGAACATACAAAAAAAACATAATCTAACAAGAAACCCTTCTTCGTCATCAACATTATGAATGATGTTGGTTACTTAGGTTACATCAAAGACGATTAGAAATTAATAATTATATTACAGACACCTTGATTTACCAATAAGTACTCTTCATGACTGCCATTAGCCATATTACCTAACGCGAAAAATATCAAAAAAGAGTGTTCGGGGTTGACCCATAAAACAGAAACGGGGACTGCTACTAGCCAGTCGGCTTATTATATATATAGTCTTTAACTAAAACATATTTTGTAGGTAGTTTACTTAGTAAATTATAATAGGTATATAAAATAATGTGTTAACGTTTTTACCTTCTTTTCGTCCGTATTCTACTGAAAGTTTCATCTGAGAATCCTCCCGAGGACAGCGACGGGTTTATAAACCTTTTTTCAATTTCATGCCTTCTTTGTTCTTCACCTTGTGATTCTATAAAATAATACCTATTATTATCATTTATTTTTAAGGAGTAGTCGTTTAATTTACTGAATACTTAGTTAAATAATTTTATTCAATGAAAATAACACACGGCTGAACCCAGAAAAATTAAGTTTACATTATAACATTAAAAATCATTCAGGGATTAATTTTCATAGATGTAAAATGTAAAAAAAAACATCATGAAATGTTATGGGAATTACTATCTTAATACCCTTCAAGAAATAATACCAGTATATTTACTAAATAATTATATATTATATAAAAAGCAACATAGTTATAAATTTGTAATTATTAAAAATAAGCTTACCACTTCTATAATCTACTGGCCCGCAACAAACTCCACAGATAACAGCGAATAAAATGACTAATTTTGCCTCCATTTTTGATGTCAATCAGAGCACGTCAAGCTTGTCAGCTAAGGTACAGTTTAATCAAAAACTGTAAATCTGCTTTATATATAACGAAATATCCCCCCTACAGAGGTTCAACGGAACACTATGACGTTATTCGCACGAAGTAATGATTTTTATAAATTTATTGTGTCATTATGAGCTGCTAATAAAAATGATTGTTTGAGCCAACAGTGGACGTAGGAGCGTGCACGTGGTGATGGTAGGGTACACCAGAGCCTGCAGTGTGCAACACTGTTGTACTAATCTGAACGTCACTTCTATGAAAAAATAGCTTTTGTCCGCTATTTGCATGTAAATCCCTTTTTTCACGGTACTAAAGTAACCTAACTTTTTTTCCCTAATCGAGGCATGCTTATGAAAATTTTGTAACGAATTTCGTTACAATTTGTTAAAGGGTTTGGACATAAAAATACAATAAATTAATAAATAGGTTTATTTTTAATACCCTTAAATGTAATTTCATTGTGTTGCGAACACTCATAACGCCGACGCTATCCAATAGCAGGTATGCATTTTTTCCTTGGATAGCAATTGGCAGAACTAAGCGCCTTGTATAAACTCCACAAGCGCTTATAAGATACATAATACATATACAGAGAGAGAAAAGTAGAATTTTAAAAGAAAACTACTACTTGTAGGCAGGATAATTGTAATAACCTAAACCTATATATGCAAAGTATGGCAAAACATTGCCTCATAGAAAATTTATCTTGAATACGATGCACCTCGATGTCTTGGTTTAAAACCATTGCATCGAGCGGAAGTTAAAGTTGTCAAGCGATATCCTATCTTAAAGAGACTCGGGGTCCTAATTAATTATTTCATGCTCTTTTATTCACCTTAAAGACCGGAGTTTTTTCAGTGAATAGGTATGACGCAGTATGAATAGTTAGGGAGCATTTTAAAAGGGCCTGCTCTTAAGGAGGATAACCTCCTTAAAATAAAACAGTCAACACATTTATAGGTTTCATTCAAGTTAGTTTAAATGAGGCAGAACTTAAACTTTTTCTATAATTTTTAAAATAATTCATAAACTACACAGTTTACACATTATGTTACATATCCAAAGAAATGCTTAAAATACGCTAATTCAATAAATTAAGCTTACAATGGACCCGTCTCTCCTTCATTAAACACGGATGTTTTTGGAACATTCACGTCACAAAACGATGCGTTTCTTGTTAATATAAGGATCAGCTTATTTTTAGAGTTATGACGTGTTAATCAAACATATTTTAACATCAGCTATTTATATTATCAATTATTGGGCGGAAATTTGACAAGTACCTAAGATGTAATGAGTTTAGCGCTGAAAGTTGTAAGGGTAAGACGTTCTTTCATTTATAGTAACTAACATGAATTATTTTTTTCTTTTTCTAAGATCCAGAAAGTGAACTAAACTACATAAATATAAAAAAAAACAATCACTCCCATATGTAAATTAACTATTTAATTAACACATTCTAATCTATAACAATATTTAAATTTTTACGCCTTTGACTTTTATTTTCATTTTTTTTATTTCGTATTTTTTGGTTAAGAGTACCTTTATTTTCGTAACAGCATCATTACATCACAATTGCTCTGCAAGTAAAATTGTTGTAAGCTAAGTGCAGTATAGCGATTAATCGAACTTAAACGGTCGTAAGCTTGATATAAAAGTTTTAATTCCGGTAGGTTTTTGTATTTTTTTTTGTTGTGAATAATTTTAATTTTATATTGTGTGTGCTTCGTTCCAATTATCCGAATTTTTAATTATTCGAATCGAATTTGGGACGGCCAAAGATATAATTCGGATGGTCAGCGTTCTATCGTCCTAAGTCACAAATACCTACTGTCATACGAAACTCCCTCATTTCATCGTGAATTTCTATTAACTAAACTCCTATATAATATAATATAAGAATTACTGTTTCTTTTTATCTTAAATCGATATAAAACGTAAATAATCGAATGGAAAATGTTAAGAGAAATATTGTTTTTATGGCGGTCATTAATCGCCATATTGAATTTAAAGTAACGTCATATCTTTAGTGATGCGGGGTTAGGGGGAATGAATTTAGAGCTGCTATCAATTTCAAGACTTAATCAATAATAACAAATTGGTCCGCTCCAAAGGAAAATATCTACTTCCAAAGGAATATTATCACTCCTTTGCGTTGCGCAAAAAGTTTTTTTTATATTTTAATCATTGTCTGAAAGGAAAAATTAATGTTTTCTTTCCTGTATATCTCATTTTACCTATATAATTAAATACTCAAGTTAATTATAGTAACAACCATTTATTATTAAAACACACAGCACGTGCGTATGTGAAGATATAATTACTTATGCTCATACTATATCGACGACTTTCAAGTTTTACCAAATATAGCTTTATTATCGGCTTTATTTGCTTTTCAATTTGCGTCCGGTGATCTGGTTCAAACCGCTTCCCCCTAATTAATTAGATACTCTGTTTGGTGTGCGAAAATATTACCATTTCAACCGCATTTATTTAAATAAAAAATTATCGAGCGATATATTTAATAATGTAGGTATCTACTACAATAAATGTAAAAACAATAAATGTAAAATATCAATGCTTAAAGCGTCTGTACTTGCTATTAATAAGAAGGTAAATAGTATCTTTAACAGTTAAATTTAGCCAGTAAATACCTACGAGAACAAGACGAGACAACAGAAGTATAAGAATAACTTGATGTATGACTTACAGTATAAAAATTATTGCATCATCCATGCTGAAAGCGTTGTGAAATAACTATAGTATTAATTATTATTAATCTTTACCGCAATAACATTACTGTAGCATATGAAATCTTGTTATAATAATAAAAATATGAATTTTTTATATAATTTGGAGTTATAAATAATTTAAATAAATAAAATAATTTTATTTTAAATATAATACTAATTTATCTATTCGACAATAGATGGCACTAAATACAAATCAAGAAAATAATCACCGATAGATGGTAGTATTGTCAATAACATTTTTATATTATTGCTTCTACTGCCCAATAGATGGCAGTTTTATCAAAGAAAAATCACGTCTTAACTAGAAAGTTCGCGATAAATTGTGCAGCTTCTAGACGATAGATAGCGTTCGCTCGATGACTATATAAGGGTCGGAATCGGACGTTTGCGTCAGTAAATAAACATTGACGCTTTGTACGAACGAAGAAGTAAAACGGAAAAATGTCTCTTGTACCTTATTGGTTGCGGCATCTGAGGAATCTCACGTACCGTGATCCTTTCATGAGAGTTCTTGAAGATCCGTTCGCCTCGTTATCGAAGGATCCATTCTTCCGCGACCCGTTGAAATACATCAAACAGGTGACAGCACCTTTGGAGAATGAACACCACGGGATTGAAGGTATTTACTCTGACTCAGAGGTGAAGATGGACGGGAAAAAAGTGGAAGTTCATTTGGATGTCCAGAATTTCACGCCGGAGCAAATTCAAGTTAAAACAGTGGGTAATGAGATTACTGTGGAAGGTAAGAAGGAGATCAAACGCGAGGATGGGTGGACCAGAAGCCACTTCGAGAGGAGATTCCTGTTGCCCGAAGGTTTCCCGCCCGAGAGAGTGGAATGTCACCTCGACAAGGGAAAGTTAAAATTAGTTGCCTTCAGATCAGAACCCTTACCAGAGCGAAACGTACCGATTCAGGAAAAATCAAGCGATAAATAGAGTATCCTATTTTTATCCTGTGATTATCCAGAAAATATCAAAAACGACTAGGTTTGAATTTTGTAATAAATAATAGACTGATTATAATATTATAATTGTAAGTTTGGTTCGATTAATAAATATGATTTAATTAATTACATTGCTGTTTTTATTTTGATCTTCTTTTTCATTTATTTCATATTTTATCTATATCGAAAAAATATTAGAAACATTTATTTGTATTGCATATTATATACACAAACCTAATTATATAGGTAACAAGATGATTGTTGATAAATGAAGCTTTATATGAATATTATAATATACTCCTTTAGTAACGTGCATCAATTGTATAAACCAAATATTTATTTACATATTCCAAAAAATCTCGAAAATGCAAGGTATTTTTTTGTCCTTACCTCACAAAGTTCTAGAACTCTCTTCTAGAATTTCTATGTATAGACGAAAATCAAGTGGGTATAGGTCGTGTCACGGATGTTTAGCGCTGGACGAGAATAGCTGCGCATCGGTAGAATCGCGCCCGTAATTGACGTATTGGTGCGAGAAAGACAACACGACTGGGGGAACCAACCAACGCTCGCGTACCCGACGATTACGCGCCCCACGCGCTGTGCCGTCCCCTCGATACCTTATTTTTGACTTCTGCGCAGGTTTCGTTCAGCGCTAAAGATTTGTGACGCGACTTATAACTACCCTAAATATTACCGCCACCCACAGAAAACATTACATGTACCATTCACACGTGCTCTTCACAATCGCTGCAAATAAATAATTCTTCAAGAGCATTCCTCGTTAAAGCCATTTGATATGATACAGGCGAGCGAAGATAAATAATATTATTATTAACAAGATGAGCCACAGTTATTATAGCTAGAAAATGCTTGAATTTATCTCTTGAACAATTAATCGTTAAAAAAGTTTCAATTAATTTGACTATTATTAAATTATTGATCAATCCATACTTTATGTAAATACAGTAATTAAGGGATTTTTATTTTTTTTATTCTATGAAGTGGTGAGACGAATTGGACGCCCTCCTGATGGTAAGAGTAACGCCAGCCCATAACCAGATTATAGAACTTTTGTTTGATCTATGAATTGGTGGAAATTAAAATAAACCGTACATATTGATTCGTTTTTACCTGTTGTAATTTAAATATAAAAACTACTGTCTATTCTCCTTAAAACATATGACAATAAACCCAACTTGACTACCCAATTCATTAACAATAATCATTCGAAATACATTCTCGATGTAACTAAAATATGTTTTTTATAGAACAAAAATTAGTCTGTTCTAGACTCGAGTGGTTCTTAGATACTGTAGATTATGACGAGCTCACTTTGAACGAAGCTGACAGATTAACTGAGCAATCGCAGAACTGTATTACTTATAAACGACTTACCATGTTATTGAAAGATTCAACCACAAAAGAAAACCGCTGTGAGGAAAATTATGAAGTTTTTATTAACAGTAGCTTTACTTGTATAACATGTATGTAGTATACATTAGCTTAATTATTTTAGACACGGATTGAGAGAATGCTTTTTTGGATGTACTTTTTTTAACGCCGTCGTAAGCAGGACTATTTGATTATAAAGAGTAAATGAATATTGTTAGAACACGTCTATCATCGTAGTATTATGAGTCAAGGTTAATTTCAACCTACTAACTGTATTCTACCACACAATAGTCTTCTCACCCTAAATGTAACTAGTCATCGAGTAGATCATAAAACGCACCTTTAAACTGTAACGGGCACACCTATTAGTGTGTATACTCTGTTACTATCGGGACAAGCTGAGTTTATAATACACGAGTTTATAAAACCTACTTCGTTGGGCGTAATGTTAATTATCATTTTCGGTTTTTTATGTAGCCTATGATAGCAATAATGTGGCTTTCTATTGCTGAAAGAATTTTTAAAATCGGTTCAGTAGATCCCGAGATTACCCCTTACAATTTAACAAACACACAAACTTTATTTTTTTATTTATTTACCCTTTATTACATTCAAAAACTTAGAGACTATTTGTACAGAAACAGAAGAAATGTAATAGCCAGCCTTATCACTAAAAAGTGATTTCTTCCAGGCAACCTTTATAATTATTTGTAAAGAAAGACTTTATAATATTTGTATAGATTAAAAGGGGTCAAACAGGCATGCCTTTTTTTACCTTTGCGCTTTAATGTGTATCAAATATTCTCACTGGCTTTGCTCTGAAGAAGCGAATACCCAAAGTGTGGTATATAATTATTTTGTAACACAATTAGGCTACAAATCGAATCTATAGGTACGTTTGACATTAAATCTGAATTCTCCATTTAGGAATGAAGTACCTACATACAATACAAGTTTTTAACCTTTTGTTAATTAACTTCTAAATCAATTTATGATATATATATGTATTCGGATTAGGTAAAATGGTTTAATTAAATGTTGCGATGCTTTAAACTTTATTCTGAAAAGCTAAATTGGTAGTTCTGACGTCTGCCTACGAAAGTGAATTCAGTCGTAGCGCCGTAGAGCCAGCCTGCGGTCGGCGTGGCTCGATCGAAATAATTATATTAATCTTGATAATAAAATTAATCAATTTTATGCTTATAAGTGTGATACGTTTAGTATTGAAACTTCTTTTGTAAATAAATCGACCGTTGTAAGTTTTATAAGTGAGATAAAGAAAAATAACTAAAAGAAAAACTAAAACTTTAATTGCATTATACAAGCTTTCGTAGGTAGGTCTATATTTTTAGTTAAACAAAATTATTCATATTTGTAATAATAATTATTTAGCAATTTTAGGATCGGTAAAAGCAAAATATTTCTAAGTATTCTGTTTTAAGTAGAACTTGAAAAAAATAATCAAAATTCCACTTTAAAATTGTATCCCAGGTGATATCTAATTACAACATAAAACTGATTGATACATCATATGAAATTCAATATTAATATCATACTTTATATTACTATAAAATAAGGTATAGAGTTGAATAGTTGCTTATTTATAATGGTCATTCTTTTCTCTTAAACATTTTCCACGATCGTGTGGTGAACTTAGCGCTCATTTATATCGCAATAACTTTTTCAGTGAAGCCTACAACTATACAGATGCTAAATACTTATCGTGTCACTTGAATTTTACGAGTTTGGTTTTGTTTTCTTTTAAAAGAGCTGATAAATTTATAACACTCGTTGCGTGTCAGTTCTGAATGTCATCCAATACAAGAGAGTGTTCTGATTATTGTACATTGGCATTTATATTATTTTATTGAACAAGTCTACAGAAATGACCTACGTCTGTTCAACGTCACATTATTGTATAATTTAACATTACAAGATGTAAACCTTATAATCAGGCGAAACTACTTCTTAACTACATACAAAACAATTATTAATTTGTTAAATACTATCAGTTCCGTCCAAAACTTTGATAGTGAACACTGTATCAAAAATATTATATTCCCTTTCGTAATCTGATTTATTCCTAACTATAAATAGGTAAAATATTTTGACAACCGTACATCATGAAGTCATTTTCGATCCATTCTAACGTGTCCATTACTATTGAAGCAACAGTAACGGATGCTGACGATTAATAAAAACTCCGATAGAAAATAAATATACTGCCGTTTAATAAAATACGGCGGTAAAATATTACATAAACAAATTTCCGATAAACCGTGCATCGACCTGAATAAATTAATTACGAGTTTAAGATACATTACAAAAAAGATATCCAAATATACTCATTTACTAGTACAATAATAAATATTATTTTGAATACAAGATTCAAAATATGTAGGTACTAAAATTATACCAGATAAAGCTCGAATTGTATGAACGATTGTTTCTCTGTCGCGTAAAAAAAGCGGAATTGTCTAAAACTTGTTAGACATATTTTACCTAGAAGTTAGCTAAGAGTTGTTTACGCAAAAAAATGCGCCGCACAAATTATTATTTTTTACACTTAAGGAATAACATTTAGCCAGCAACATCATCATCTAATGTTAGGCGACGACTAAGTAATAATTAATTTAAAGTTTGTTTAGTGGTTAAAGCCGGGCGGATAGAAGCGATCGCGCCTAACGCTTTAATTAAGCCTGAATCAACGGAGATAAATCTAATTATATTGCGAAGGGATTGACGACACTTAGTAGCGACATTAGCAAAAAATGATTGCTTATTTCGTTAAAAAAATTTCGTTGCTTCTAAGTTGAATTTTTTATTTCTTATTTATCAAACTACCTGCCTTCTACCATTGTTATAAAATTATTTATAGTAATATTGAATGTTACTCATGTACATCAATATTCCTCATCATAGTTTAAAAAGTGTAAAATGAATTAAAAAGAGAGGCCATTGAAACTGATTACAAGTGAAGTATTCTCGAAGACAATGACAGAAAGCAGCACGGCTGATATAAAGGGTAAGTACAAATTTAAAGACATATTTTCACACAATTCTTAGAAGACATTTATGTACTACTGGTTTGGAAACTAGTTTATAAAGAAACGAACGTTAAAAAGACCGTAGATGGTGGCTCTTTTATAAATTAAACAAACGGTATATTTATAGTCAACATACACAATATAGGTTGTATCATACCATAGAAATATCATATTGGTATAGTTTTTACATAATACTAGTTATAATTAGCGAATGTTGAACTTTAAATTCCTAAGAAGTTAGATTAAGATATCGGTTTCTATTTACCTTGACGTCAGAATTCGATTCTTAAATTTAGTTTTTTGAAATTTTGCACGTTTTTGATTCGCGATTCGATTGAGCGAACAGTGCAGATATCTAAATTCTAAAAGTATCGCTAATTACCGCAGGTGCGTCTGCGGAATCTAATGTTTATTTGATCTGCACCTCATAACTAAGAACATTTCAAAACATTGCTCTGCTTCTTTCATTGATTGCGAATAAATCGCTGAGAAATTTGCTTTTGCATTTGCATTTCGCTTTGGATCATGTTTTAATATGAGAAGAGCAACTGGGTTATCTATGTTTTAATAAAAGTTTAGGGTGAACAAGGACATTTTCTTTTTATTAACCGATATTCATACATTACTTTTTCTCATCAAACAGGCTTAGAGCTCCTAGACTCTTTGGAAAAGGTAATCGTTCGGGACAGGACACCCGAATATCCGAACAGCAAGTATGTTGTGACGACCACCGATGGTACTGTCCTGTTGTACGCGAAGGAGGACGCTGGGATCCTCGACAAAGTCCTGGCGGGGAGGAGCAGGTCCTTTGAAATTGATCTGTTTGATACTGACCATAAAGAAGTAAGTACTCTACAGAACAAGACGTATTAATATGTATGAGTTGTACAGTTTTAAGACCCTATAACCCTGTAACCTAAATGGCTTAGCGAAATGATAAGCAACCAAAAGTACTTTTCATGTGTATGTAGATATCATTTAAAAGAGCAACAGAGGCAGAGATTAATACGAATAGATACTACAGAAGAAATATGTTGACTTCAGATACCTCTTTTTTTCAAATGCAAAAGTATTTTTGTATAGTAGTAATATTTTTGTATTTTCTTAGACTGTAGTTCAGAAAATTAGAGCGTTGAAGCAAGATTTTAAGTTTTACAAATAGGTATTATTTATAAAGATTTTACATATACTGTGTCGTGAGTTTTAATATTTCGTGAGTCAAGGTCAAGCAAATCGTTATCATAGTTTTGGGCTGGCAATTGGCTTTAGGGTTGAATATTAGGTGTATTTATAGGGTGGTTATGGATACCTCTACACGCACATAACAAACGTGGTGGCTATTACATTAACCTACATTTGGGAAAATGTCGTGAAATAAAACGACATTTTTTACTATTACATTTCCAGAGACATTTTCCTTTTTTAAAATATGATAAAATATGTAGGTACTCCCATTATATAAGTTAAGTATGTCTAGAGGTAAACTCACGAAATCCAACACGCTAAAAGCCCCCAAGTGTCGAGCTCCGAAGTGACGTCACTATTTACCAGTGTTCGTCTGTCTGGGAAGGTCAAACTTTATACAACACTAGATAGTTCAGTGTTAGCATAACTTCTTTCTGTGCGAAGGGTTATGGGTTCGATCCCCAACCCGGTGTTGCTTTGATTGTGTGTATGTATTTACAAAAGAAAAGTATTTTTATGTAATTTATCCGTTATCTAGATGCCATAACACAAGCTCGCAAGTTTATATGTGTCTAAAATATTAATTTATTTATTTACCCACTCGTGCTTGTACTTCTAAATAGCAAACTAATAACAATTTTCAGGTAATAAAGCTCCGTCGCCCGTACACCCTGGGTCAGGACAAGATGGACGTGTGTGTGGGCGGGCGGGCGGTGGCCATCGTGCGCAAGGAGGTCACCTTCTTCAAGCCCGTTCTCACCATCAACGATGCCAACGACAAGCCCATCATCAGGGTCAAGGGACCCGTCTCCACCACCTCGGAGTGCGATTTTGAGGTACATTGCAAAAAGCAGTTATTCGAAAGACATTGCTTTTAATTGAGTTAAATTGATTCGTCCTGAAATTTATTGTTAGAGATGATATAATTAAAAAAACCTAAGAATTGCGGCTAAGTAAGTTCCTGCGTTATAAACAATGATATTATGAAATATAATATTCTTCTATATTTTGGGTGTATAGAAATACGCACTTACAAATAATGTACGTTGTAGATGAAACATTTCGCTCTGTATATAAATATTATCGATGTAATTTATCTACTTGAACATTTTACGTTTTAACAACAAGACACTAACGGCCGTCGTACGCAATTCAAATTTGTTTGGCGAACTGTCAAATCGGTCCGATTTCAGTTGAATAGCGTTTCAGTATTCCGGTATCAGTTTTACACCACCCTGACCTTTTATAAACCTGTCTGTGTCGCTGGTGGCAGTTGTACTCTCGCGACAAGAAGCGCATCGGCGCCATCTGCAAACGGTGGGCGGGGCTCACGCGCCCGCGTGCCACGCGCGACAGCTTCGTGCTGCTGCTGCCGCCGCTGCACGCCGTATACAAGGCCGCTGTTATTGGGACTTGCTTCCTCATTGTGAGTATTTGTCAAAAATGTAAGTTCAGAATTAAAGTTACGGAAAAAGATCGTAATATACCTAACAAATTAAAATATTATGATTAGAGCCACATAATTTATAACAACAAGTAATAGTTGTTCTTTAAATTTCATTAAAAAAATTAATAAAAATAAATGCTTAGTTGATTGTTAACTTGGTTATCTTTATTTATGATACATACTCTTTGTTTTTCAGGATTTTTTATTTTACGAAAACTAGACAAGCTACGGCCTCATCTGTTTGTGTTGAGCGCCATCTACTGAGGAGTAGATGAAGCACTGACACAATATACAACACTTGAACTCTCAAACCTATTTAAATAGATATTTCACACATAGATGGCAGTATTTTTAACTTTTAAGAATTTGTTATCGTGATGACATGAATTATTATTCGAAAATATAATTTAAATTCTATCTGAGATTTTTATTTCATTAAAAATGTTAATCATTATGTTTCAAAGAATTTAAGTTTTGATTGAGTATAATAATATGTAAAGGTACTTATAACAATTATTCGAGGAAAGGTACAGTTTGGACGCAATAATATGAATGTACTTATATTTTTTCAACAACTTACAAATTCGATAAGATAGTCCATGACAATTATTACACTTCATTATACTTTTAAAATTTTACTGGATTACAAGTTAAGAAGAATTTTCATCACTTAAAGTTTGAAAAGACTTTACAAGTTATCTATCTATTGTTCGTGCTATAAATCAAAAACACAACAGAAAGAAAACCAATAAGGAAAATATTTAAAAAACGACTTTCAATTTGGGGCGAGCGAAGTTGTAGGTTACGTGAAAAAGTTTATTGGTTTGCTAATTCGTACGATAAATCTTTCTGTTCGCGGAAACCCTGTTTTGTAGAACGCCCTGCGAAACTAGTAATTATACCTTTGATTTGCATATATAAAACACTATCTGGTTAGAGAAAATGTTGTTTCTGGAAATGGACTACATTTTGACTGAGTTTCTGATCAAGTGGTATAATTGGAAAGGATTTTTTGATTAATATTTATAAGTACTTTATTTTAGAGAACAGCTGTATTCAAGGGAGTGGTTGACTATTTTTATATCAAATAATAACAAACAAAACAAGAAGCATTTTTACACGTTAAGTTCCAAAAGTATTTGTCCCATGTCAGTTACTTAAAAAAAAATCAAAAATGTTTATTTCTGAGTAAATTTGAAAAACACATACCTTCAGAAAGTCTAAATGGTGCCTACCACCGGTTCGGGGACTAACTCGGCGAGAAGAACCGGCGTAAGAAACTCGCACGGGTTTTTACCAAAAAAGGGTATATATTTTATCTTCCCTATATTTGTAACCTATTAAATATTACATGTAGGTTGAGATTATCTGCTTTTAAGACATTAGTGGCGGTAATGAATTCCACCGCTATGAATAAAGCCGCAATCGCCTTAGCATTGTTCCAAGCGCGCTGGAGGCGGCGAAACGAAATAAATTAATTACAAACACGATACGATCTGTATATCCCAGTGTATCGCTGTTGCTGACACGTTGCCGACTCGCCGACACCCACCGCCGCTGGCCGACACTCGCCGACGCTCGCCGAAACTCGCCAACAAGCCTCTAGTCACGCAGACAGTTATTTAAAAACTTTTTTATTTATGCCTTCGCCTCTTGTAATGAACGTTATTTTTTATTAAACTGCCAAAAAGAAATTATATTGCCAGTTTGGCAAAAGTTTGCCAATGTTGCGAATCCAAAATTACATAGACAACTTATCCTCCGTACCTACTTTCATATTCTCGGAATACATTTGAACATAACTGCTTTATATTACGATGAATTTGGACTTAACGATAACCGACAGTCAGACAATAGCAATAATAAGAAAAAGTTAAGAGCCCTTTTAAACTTTTAATCGTGTTTTTAACATTTTAGCTTATAGTGTTTATATTATTTTATCATTTGGTGACTAAGCTTCAGTGAACTATGGTTTAATTAAGTAATTATTAGTTTAAATGCTGGTATTTAACTTAGTATAGTGTAATACTGTAATTGACGTAAACTGTGGAATTTATCAAATCGAGTGTTCATGGGCCGCGATGACCACTCACGTGGCTCGCCCGCACGTTTTAGAAGTTTTTAGAAGGAAGGTAATAAAAAAACAAACGATGTGTATACCAACAAGGTACCTTCGTAAGGTCCCATTAGCGCTCGCTTCACGTACGATGAAATTAATTGGGAGGTGACAACGACACAATCGCAAAAGGTTATCTGCCTACAAACGCACATTCGCCATTGTATTTTATTGCCGTGTAAATGTTATGTAAAACAGTTATCAAATTATTTTCGCCCTCGGACGCTTTTGTTGTTATCTACGCAATTCATAATAATTATAAATCATTCTATAATTGTGAAAAGGGTTGTGCCAATAAAAGGTTTTGAATTAGATTTTTTTATATTGATTTATTGTAAATGGATTTTTAACTTGGTGTAATTTTGCAATTTCAAGAGATAATAATAACTATATTCTGTAGTTAGTTTTCTTTTACAATATTATATACTTACTGTGTGATACATAAGCTGTTTAGGATTGGTATACTTATACCACGTCACGAATCTTTATTAGCGCTGAACGAAACCTGCGCAGAAGTCAAAAATAAGGTATCGAGGGGACGACGCAGCGCGCGGGGCGCGTGATCGTCGGGTGCGCGAGCGTTGATTGGTTCCCCATAGTGTTGTCTTTCTCGCACCAATACGTCAACATTCGTGACGCGACCTAAAATTTGGAGTTTTAATAATAATAAACGAATTGACTTTATACATACCAACATAAATTTTTATTTGTTCCTTTTTATTTATAAACAAAATATACTGGAATTTGTTGCCGAATTTGTTTTACAATTTTATTGAAATAACGACTCTCAAAGTTATCATACTTTGTTCAGTTCAACAGAGACATTACAGTCGATTCATAAATATTCATACTCAAGCTAAAAGAACAAAAAAATATTATCTTAATTGTAATATTGCCTACTGATTTAATTACACGCCGATTATTTAAACATAAATCAGTCGGCAATATGCATTAGATGTTAAACATGATAGAACCAGTGGAAGCCCCGGCCACATACATCGTGCTATACTTTATGGACCCAACTTCGCCCGTAAAACTTACAAGTGCGAACTTAATTATGCTAATACCTTCAGTGGATGTTTTTCGCCCCGTAATTTATTGTCTATGTAATGTGAATAACGCCCGCTATGTTCAGTTTCTTTGTCTTAACACGTGTTATTCTTGATTTTTTTATCGTGAAGTCACTTGATATAAATACTGTTTTTTTTCATCGATTTATTTTTTTAGTTAAGTTGTTTAAGATATCATTGGAAATGGAATGGAAGAGGAAGTAATAAAGGAGAAAGGAATGAAGGTTACACTATCTAATAAATAAATATTTTCAGGACATTAATTATACACAGATTTGACACACTCTATCTGACAGTATTCCGGACAAGACGCCGTTGTTCTATGATTTTATCCAATGGTTACTAACGAAACGAATGAAATATTATACATGCAGACTTATTTGTGTAATGAAATGATGTGATTAAGATATTATTTCGATATAATTTGTAAAGGTTTGTTCGGATGTTTAATTGTAAGTACCTACTCAAAGTACCTATGAACTTAATTGCATTTACGCTCAATTACTTCATATTCAATTAATTCTTTAAAATGATTATATTCTGTAAAAATAAATGAATCTGTTTTTACAGACTGCTGAATGGCGACATTTTAAATGAGTACAAAGCATAATTATATATTTTAATTAAAATACGACGTGAATAGACTGTTATTTATTCTGTGAAATATGTTAATGGAGGCATTATTGATAAATGCTACAAATTAAATCAAACTGATTTTACCTCGATACAACAAATGAGTAAGTCAAGAAAATTTCATAAAGGGTATAGGGTATTCGGGTTCCTATTATCTTAATGTCAATTAAAATCTTTTAAACCATGTATACGGCTTAGTCCGCGTTCTTAGTAAGTAACTTAGTTTCTCGTAGTGTTAAATAGCCTGTTATCCTAACAACAGGTAGCTTTGAGAAAATATCAATGACGCGATTCAGAGATCGGCGCAAAGTTAACGGCTGATATAGCTACTACGACGATACAAAGTGTATATAATATATCGCCTAGTTTTATAACGATATTTTCTCAGACATAATCATTTAAATTAAAATATATTTTAAATAAACATTTGGACAGATTCTGGAATGGAGCAGGAGTATGACGAGGGTCCGGTACATTGTACTTTTAATTTAATGTGTTAATCAGTCTGATGGATCGCGCGGGTTATTGGGATCGCCTGTTGACGCCATTTTGTTTTATGTTTTTTTATCTTGAAATGAGAGCCGGGCTGTCCTTGGGATTTTATTTAGCTTTTTATTTAGCAGAGGATCCTTCCTTCCAAAAGAAATAATCATCGACGAGTCGAAAAACTGACTAGCTATTAGGCTTCGATGTAGTACATATGCAACGTTTTTAAAATAAATATTATGAGCGCGATTCACAACTCGCCTACAAGCCGAACTTGTATTATTGTTAGCGTGGAAGTAAATTTTTGTCAGTCCTCCGTTACGGTAGCATGCATAAACTACTGGACGGATTTGACAAAGAACATACCCTGTCTTTTACCATGATTCATATTTATATATGTTACACTTCATAGACCACATAGCTTATCGATATAATGGAATACGCTTTTGACATTTTGAATTATGAAACAAAAAATAATTGTGGTCACCAGTCGCTTTGCATTCAGCATTAATATTTCAACTGCAGTCTCTCAAACACGTAATTCATCACACCGTTATCAATAAAATTAATAATTTACAAGTACAGCAATTATTGCGCAGCCGTTTCGCAGTTTTAATCCGGGCATTACACTATCTCCTTGCATAACACATGCGCCGTCACGGACGAGGCCGACGCGATCGTAAATAATAACGTTTAAATAAATAATGTATCAACTTTTGTGTCGCATAAATACATTTCACGTATCGTTACACGGGATGCTTTAAGCCAGGGGCTCTTAAGCTTTTGTTGGGACCGGACCGTCTGATGAACTGTATGGTTGAAAAACTGTCATCATTCTTGCTGTCCACTGCTGAACTTTGCTGAACTTCTTCTTCTTCTTAATCGGCGTCTTCATTTCTGGAGGTCGTGTCCAGTTAGCACGAGACTTCTCCATGTCTGCCTGTCCTTGGCGGTCTTCATAGCTTCAGTTATTGGTAGGCCGGTAAGCTTCTTTATGAGATCTGACCAGCGAGTAGGTGAGCGACCGCGTGATCTTTTACCATCGACCTGACCAACAACCATCAGCTTCTCAAGGTTATCAGGGCTCCCACGAGCGATGTGGCCGAAGTACTTGAGAATACGCTGGAAGCAGATAGCGGACAACCTTGTGGTAATACCGAGCTCTTTCAGGATGGATGCGTTGGTTCGGCGTGCCGTCCATGGAATGCGTAACATACGCCTCCAACACCACATTTCAAAAGCGTCAATCTTTGCTCTCTCACTTTGTCTTATCGTCCAGGATTCGGCGATTTTGCTGAACTAAGGCCTCTAAATTGGAAGGTAGCTGTCCTACACTGCTCTTATACAATAGCTAAGGTATTCCTGTGTATATGTGGCGATTTATCACTCCTCAAATAGTTTTAAATATATTTTAGACTGTATATAGATACTATATCCTTAATAAACATGAACAAAATTTATTAATGTAATAATCTAAACGTAGATATAAAAAAGTCAAGTGTTTTAATGAATTGGTTTAAACATGTTGTAGGACAGTAATGA
>JADANM010006098.1:10698828-10711693 GCA_026213755.1 Eurema hecabe
AAGAAGCTTGCAAATGTGTTGACCTCGTTTAAAATAGGGTAAAAAAAGGTTTTTCAAGATAGATGATAGAGTAAAAATGGCTTTTTTTTAATAATAATTTAATAAATTTTATAGAAATAAGTCAAAAAAAGATCTTAGATTTCATAGTAAACGTCTAAGTTAAGAGTTGATTCGCTGGAAATAGTTTTTTGACAACGATATTAAATACCAATTGAATATCAAATAACATTTGATATTCACATACAATAGATCTTTTCTGGTACAGTCGACTACAAAAATTGTTAAACAGTTAAAAAAATGTCTATCTTTGGTATTAAATGTAGTTTATGCGAATTTGAGTTAATATAAAAATATATTAAAACAATATATTCATACGTTTTAATTGCACTAAAACTATTATTTCTAATGATAATAATAATTATAATACATCAGCAAAATACAATGCAAACACCTTAAAAATTCATAAATGAATTTTCACTTGACCATAGAATTGTTGTAATATTAAATACTGTTCACCGACTGTTGCAGTCGATCGTACACGTCTCATTAAATATCGTATTCGCGACTTCGCCGAACATATTATGTGTCTTTGAAAGTGATATGCAAACTAGCTCAACTTGTAGCGAGCTAATGAAAAGCGATACACTACAGGAACAATTGGCTTAGTTATCCCCCCGCCCTACCCCGCTCTACCTCACCCCACCCCGCCCTACCCCGCCTCACTCCGCCTCGCCCCGCGCTACCCCGCCTCAGGTGTTAATCTCGGAATGTTTATTTACACGTGTGTAATGCTCAGCTGCGGCAAAGTTTTAAACGGTTTCGCCGGAGTAAATCTATACTTATATAATTATATGGCCCAAGACTTCCATACTAACGTGATTATCTCCGGAACTACTGGTCGGATTTCGATAATTCTGTTTATGATAGCTGCATTTATCGACTGTGATAAAGACTATAGCGTTGAGCTACGGAATAAATATCTTAATTGGAAATTGACATATAATGTCTTCAAATACTTGAAAGCTAGAAATCTCGCTTTCAAGTAAGGGAAGTATTTAGCAAGTAGGATGTAAATGAGTGCATTTGTAACAGCTAGAAGGCTCAGTTGGTGCTCTTCCAAGTTCCTTAGCCGCAACGCGCGAATTACTGCGATAATAATATTGTTGGAGACGGCTCTGTGATACCGTCCTGCTGAGCATAAATTGTGGAAAAACATCTAGTAGCAAAGTATCTGCCAATTTAAGGAGTATGTTCTTATTAGTTAAATTATATACGACCATACTGCTTTACAAAGTGAGGGTTTAGTCTAACTATGATGTGTTAAAATATATGTATAAGCCAAAGCCTGATTATATCCAATTGAAGAAATATGTTTGACGTTGTCTACAATTCTACCTTTTGTTTCATTAGTATTTATTAATCTTCTTATTATAAAGCGTCTTGTGTATGTGTAATTTTTGCCATAAATGTTTATTTGTACCTTACATTTAATTTATTTCTTTTTTCTTTACAAGCTGTTGCCCGTGACTCCGTCTTTGTAGCCTTTGTTTTGTCTCAGGCTGTAGACTATCTTTGTACCAAATTTCATTACAATCGGTTCAGCGGTTTGACCGTGAAAGCGTAAAATTATGAAATGTTTCAACCCCTCGCTTTCAACCTTTTGTGGGTTTATTAAAAAAAAGTACCCTATGTTCTTCCTCAGTCTCTAGATTATCATTATACCAAATGATTTCGTTCTAATTGGTTCAGTAGTTTTAGCGTGATGGAAAGACAGACAGACAGAGTTACTTTTCCATTTATAATATTAGAATGGATTACATGTATTTAAAAAAGACCTCTTACTTCTTGCCAAATTGAAGCAGCTCATGTAGATTATCTTAAGTCAAAAGCATTGATACTTGTAACTAGGTGTAGCATCTACTTCATGATGAGGGAAGGAGCCATATTGAAACCCGTGACTCCATAATATTAAATACCGTTTCAGCCAGTTTGAGTCTTATGACGAGTAACCTGTCAACTTCAATAGTTTTGGAATGCGTGAGTGATTCCCCAAGAAGAGAAGACTTAAACTTAGGTGACCATAATGACTCTAAGAGTCCTATAATTACATTAAAACATGTTTTTGTATAATCAAATGACGTCGTAAACAGTGAAACAAGGCGACATAGCGGGCGTCGCGCGGACACTTACAGTCTCATCTTAAATTCTTTTTTCTTGTGTTAATTATCACGATTAAGGGGCAGTGCTTTTATTGTACTTATCACTTTAATTGTATAAAATTCTTCTCTTAAAACTATCGATTCTCTATCTATAATCTTTGTCATTTGTCATGGAAAACTTAGTTCTTTTATTTTTTCACATTTTTTCGGTAACTTAGACATGAGTTATACGCCTTAAATATAAACATATCTTAATGCGTTTTAGAAGAAAGTGTCTCGACAGGCAGACAGACGGGCAAACTAACCCTAATGTTACCTAAACCCTAAAAATTGAATGCTTATACATTTTAGCATTGATGTATAGAACCCTAAAATGATCATACTAAATAATGAATACATGCTAATCATCCGCGGCAGAATTTAATATTCATAAATATAAAATCTCGCAGGCTTCGGCTTAACTACGAGAAATCTCATTTGCTTCCTTAAAATAAAATTAGACGCTGTTTTTTCTATTTTCGCGAGTAAATTATTCACGTCACATCTCGAGTTAATCTTTTTCAAGTTAAAGTGTGTTTCAGTTTGATTAACAAATATATTTAAGGAATTATATTAATAGATAAGACAAATATATATTTCATCAACTATATATGTAGTATCAGTTTTGTATGATCATGATTGTAATATCATAATTTACCACCATTTCGGAAGACAATTTCTACGGCAAGTTTGCAATAAACTTTTTAGCAATGTTTTCTTTTGGCAAAGAATTTTTAAAAATTCCTAAAAAATTAACTTTATATGTATGTGTATACAACAAGAAATTATTCGTTATAAGTAATTTATTCGATATACAGTTACCATATTACGAGCTCTGATTATTATGGGTCTAGATGAGGCTGTTCATTAGCCTAATGCCTTCATCTATACTTATCTATACTTAATATTATAAAGAGGAAAACTTTGTTTGTTTGTTTGTTTGGTTGTAATGAATAGGCTCAAAAACTACTGGACCGATTTCAAAAATTCTTTCACTATTCGAAAGCTACATTATCCACGAGTAACATAGACTACATTTTATTTTGGAAATAAATAGGGTTCCGTAATATATTTGGGTTTTTCGGACACAAGGTGTAAAAAATCAACCAGAAAAGTTGCTTATTTTGCGTACGCTGCCTAAACTATAAAAGATAGATATATGAAATGTTCTAATTAGTTGTAGATCTTACAAATATCTACAAAAAACTCCGCGACACACTATACCTATCTATGTCGAGTGAGGCACAACAACCATTTTTTAAATCAAAAATCTTGAATTTTTTTGGACTACTTTTAAACGCATTTATTTTACTCATTCTATTAATCCTTATCAAAATAATTTATTTGATCATTAAGTACACTTAAAGTAGATGATATTTGGTCTTTGAATGATTAAAATTGGATGTTTAGTTTCGAAGTTATGGCGAAATTAAAATATCACGATTTCTGGTGCACGGCCCGTTGCGAAGTGAGCGTCACCAAGGCGGGGGTGCGCGTGCGGGAGGGGAGTTTAGATCTATGAGTAATATACTATATGCGTAAGCTCTGATATCGCGTAATATAAAAGTGTTCCTATTATGTAACCGTTGTAATACTCTAAAATACCCGTGCTGAGCCGGGGCGGGCTGCTAGTTACTATTATATATACAAGTACAACAAACTCACACAAATTAATAACTTCTTAATAAAAATTAATAAAGCTGAGTACATACGAACAAATGAAATCGTTGTGTAAAATATTGAAGTTGTTTTGTTTTGTTCCACCCAAAGCAATATTAGCCGTAGTGTTTGGTTTCCGCTGCTTGCTTCCCTCCCCACCGTGGGGGGGGGGGGGGGCTCCCCCTTCCCCCGTCTCTTAATTAATTAATTTCATAAACTTCTTACAGACGCGTTTCACTTTTATAAAGTTGTCGGTGTGACTCGGCTTTGATATAACTGACTTCATAAGGTGAACCTGTTAACAATAAGTTCATTTGTGAATTTAGCTAACTTGTTAAGTATTGCTCCAATGCTTTAGTGAATTTTAAATGTTTGTTTGTCATACTTCTTTAAAATAATTTTACGGTTTTAAACAAACGGAATGATGAAATATAATAAAAACCCGAAAGCAAAAATTTTCTAATTTTAATTATAATGATGAGTTTGAATTTATTAGATTACAATTCTCGATTAGAGGGTTATTTTATTTATCCCATAGAAGAAAAATCGCATCACATCAAAATTCTCTGACTTTACGACTATCAGTCTATGCATTATACGTCTATGTGAAAAATATACAGCAAAGGAAATTTTCATACAGTGTCTATTCAGTGACTATTGATTAAACATACAAAAGTATCTCGTGCGAAACCGGGGCGGGTTTTTGTAAACAACGTAATACAAGCTTTGTGCGTGGTGATAGGATCGTGGGTGTGGCGAGCCGCGGGTAGAACCGCCACTACTGATAAGCTCGCTGATAAGGCGCACCGCGTTTTGTTCGACTTCCGGTCTCGAAGGCTCAATGTAAACATTTTGTTGCTACAATTAATAAGGTTTTTTAAATATTTTTATATCTTCAGGACATTTATACACAGCGCCATCTTGTTCCAAGCTAAGCTGAAGCTTGTGTTATGGCAACTAAATAACGGACTAAATTACATATACATACTTTTCTTATGTAAATATGTACATACAATACATGGCAGCACCCCAAGTTCTTAATACTTGCATCAATGGATAACTCTGTGTCGACAAAAGTCTAAGACAGACAGATAGTTATACTATATTTTAAAGACGATATTTAAATAACCTATCCGTTTGCATGATAGTGAATTTGTCTAAGGTAGTGAGTAAGGTAGTGAAAGCTAAAAACTTGACTTGGCTTTACATGACATCAGTTATAGATCATATTCCTAAATGAAACAAAAGTGTTCAACTCGTTGCCAGCTTTTTATATTATACTATATTTCGCACATTTGACACGTATAAACACCGTGATATGACTTTAATTGGCATGATACCTTATATCGACGCGAATCGAACGCATGCTCTCGGGCTATTAATAAGCGAACGGCGGTAAAACAACGCGCGTAATATATACCGGCTACACATCCAGCCTTGGGGCATAGCCGAAGAGCTGTCGACGCATTTATATTTATCCTTTCTGTATTGTGATAAAATATAAAAGTAATATAAACTTAGTTTTTTCGTAGTGTATACTATCTTTTAAAGAATAAGAATACACATTACATATTTTAGATTTAGACTTTGACTTTTAAATTAGATTTAAATTTTGACTTTGAATTTAAATTTGACTCTAATTACAACTGACTTTGACTCTCTAATTCTAATTTTAACTTAAAAGAAATATTTTTATTAAGTTTATTCGAATTTGCTTCACGCTAGCTTTAAGGCTAAGTTGTGGAAATAAAATCTATTGTATTATTTTCTATTCACGTGTAAACAGCCGCTTCGGCAGGCTTTGTATCAAATATATTTCGACATAAATAATTATTAAAGAGAATATTATTTCTTAATTTTTTCAGATCATTAGGTTTATTTTATGTATCATTAATAACTCGGCAGTATTTAAATAGCTGCTTAGTTACTTAATATATTATAAATCACACATTAAACTTCTAATACTAATCTTACCAATTCATCAGCGGAATAACTATGACGTCATAATAAAAATCTTTCTCGTGTTGATTTTGACCAAATCTTTCTGCGAATTTAAAACGAATATTAATATTATTGACTCACTTCTACATCCTTTAAACTTTAAAGAATTGCATCATTTTTTTGCTTTTATTTTATGCGACTAGCTATGGACGGACTGCATGCCATCACTTAAAAATACTAGAACACTTTATAATATAGGTAAATAAAAAATAACACATTTTAAAAGTGTTAGGAATTAATATTAATTTTAAAATCTTACGATTCCTTGAAAAAGATAATGTGAAAAAATATATCAGTATTGAGAGAAACTATGTCTGTTGGTCCGTGTACTCGCTTTGTGTCCCGGCCTCGCCTGTTGCGCATTGAGGCCCAGTTTCCGTTGAAAGCTTTGAGAGACCCGCCAAGCTTTTGTGATGGCCCGTCGCTCTTAAAGCGCCGTATCGACGTTTAATATTAACAATTCGTTTCACTATGATTACATATTAAAAATAATAGGAGTTTATTTCTTCCACAATTCTTACATAAAAAAACAATTTTTTGTGTTTTTTTAATTACCTATTATTGTAAAATCCTATTTAACTCAGAGTTGTGTATGTAATCGACTAATAATGATTTTTGCTTGGAAATTATATATAAGAGGTTAAGAATTCTGTGATCGGTGTGCAATTAATAAGTATCAACGGCCAATTTATCAGCGAATCATAAATTACTATGCAATTAATTCAGAAATGATTCTAGAAATTTCGGGGGGAATTTTTGTGCTCGCGCGATAATTGGATTACAGTCGAAAGAAATCTGTATAAATCATAACGTTAGTATTGCGACGAGTGAAATTTGAGGACGAGAATTTGAGATGGAAAATTGTTAAGTTCTTATAATATTCTATCTAGATTAGCATTAGGGTTTCACCTGCTTAGAATGGTGGTGTTAAATGGCAGACTTATATAAACTTATTTTCTTATTTATAATATACCTTTTACCATTATATTGATTATTAGTGATTTTTAGGTGCCTTAAATGTCTTAATTGTATTTCTTTATGAACTAAGGGACCAAGCGATCACTTGCGTCTATAACCTGTCACAGAGCTTAGTGCCTCACGAGTGTGTGGCCGACCTTTAATGGAAGGATTTGTGTCCAATGGGAAAAAGGGATAGGACAACGCGTCTATGTTGGATTTGCCAAAGGAAACGCAATGAAACTTCTTATGAGAATCTTATAAGAGAAAGGTAACCTGCTTGATGCTGGTTTTCTGTAGATAGGTGGTACCACGCCAGATAAACCGGCCGAATGCAGTCTTATGGCATGGCTCTAACAGCTCAGCTTGCAATAAAACACCTTACATCATATCTAAGTTATAGACTATTCTATCGTACAGCTTAAGGCCTAAAAGTGTTACAGACAGACAGGTTTACTTTAGCATTAATAAAAGTAATAAGGATAATAAGAGCCTAAGGTCTCCTCTAAGTGTTCTGTAATCTGCTCCTGTTTGGGAAAATACTTGATCCATTTATATTTTAAGCGTCTATTTTTGGAAGATTTTTATTGCTTTTGTGCGGCTTTCTGTTTAAATTAGTATTGTTTAAGTTTGAAGGAGTTTCTTTTATTTTCCAAATTAACTGCGTAGTAAATTAAGTACGTTTTTAACATTGAAGCAACGTCATGTGTCTGTCACCTTTAATATACCTACTAAACATCGAAAGACTTTTTGAAAAAAAATTTTTCTTTGGCTGAATAAAAAATTACTCCTTACTCCTTAATGTAAGCCAAATTTTGCTGGTTTCAGCCATGTCAATGAAATAGCAAGTATGAAAAAGACAATAAAAAGCTACGCCAGGCTCTGTGACTCCTAACAGATAAACAAACAGACAAATAACAAACGCTTAAAAACCCAAGCTTATATTTAATAAAAAGTTACGCTTTTACTCAACTTTTCTCATATTTGTAATAAGAAATCATATTATCTACCATCATCACAATGTACTACGTAACACATTGTTGTCTTAAAGACATTAAGCTCGGGTGCGTCCCAGATAAAAATGGAACTGACTTATTAAACATGCACACCGACGGACAGATTACTTCGCTTTATATGCATATATACATTATATAGAGCCCGTAGTATGAGACAATCTCTTGGGGAAATAATAAAAGGCATTCAAAGTTACTGATGCATCTACCGGGGTCCGGGGTCCGGGGACTTTATGGCTGAGTCGTGATTGTTCTTAATATTGATAATAGCATTGACATATAGGTGCTTAACATTTTATTTATTCTTTTCTGAAATTTTTATGTATCGCCAAATGTCTCGTTAAGTGTATACGATAATAGCTGAACTGATATTAATAATTCCATTTTTTAAGAATTTTAGTAGAAACTTCTAGAACAAATACTGGTAGATTGGTGGTAGGTTACTGCTAGGATAGATATAGCGTGAACAACATTAAGTGAAAACTATAAAATTTTCTTGCTAATCGGTATTATAAATAGAACGGATGCTACATTGGTACTTATTAATTATTTCAGTTAAGTTTCATTAGTAAGCACGATCTACCTACAACGTAATATGCCTTAATATGCAAAGACGTTTTATTTATAATACGAAATCTTTAAAACATTAAGTACAGCAGCCTGAAGAGTTGACGATATAAAAACAAAGTTTGAATAGATCCCTCGAACGGTAACGCTGTAATGATTATATTCGCGCCGCCAAAGAAACAATATGAAACGACTCGGCTGGAATATTAAAGTTTTCTGTTTAATTACTTTTCAATTTGGCCGGGTGATTGATTGCGGCTCAAATCCTTTCAGTGTGGGTATCTGTTCTCTACTGATTTAACTGATTTCAAAGGGGAGAAAATAAAATATTGGCTGGTGTGTATTTTGAGGTCTGGCCAATATATTTATTGATTTAAATTTTTTGTACATCTATTAGGTAACGAAAATTTCAATTAACATTACTTAAGATAACCTAGCCATACGTTTAAACTATTAGGTGATGATAGATAATATTTAATAATTAATAAATAATTTGTAAAGTGCAGCTTAAAGTCTTACAACGAGAGTTTTGGATAATATATATTTAAATACTACTACTACTAGTAAATCCCGTGATTTCGTCCATGTTAAAACCAACTCTATATTTTTGGGCTTAAACTACTCATAAATAATTCTGCTTTCCTGTGGTTATACTTTAAGATTTGAAACTCTTAATGTATAGAGAAACATACTACTCGTAGCGGTAGGCTGATATTTTTAACTTAAAGCGGATAACCGAAGTTTACTGAGCGCGCAGTGGTGGCTGTGGTCAGAGTTAGCCGTTAAGATGGTTTATTACATTAATTTCCTTAGAATTAAGCGCGGGGCACGTTTCCGACGGACGGGGTTCACCGACACTACGGATTTATTGCACCTAATGAAACTTACACCAACTTAGCACATTACACTCTGGAATAACATTGGGCGTGCTTTGAACTGCTGTTCGAACGTGTGGGTGTTCGAACGGTGATAAAGAGCTAGAGCTATTGGCTATTAATTATATTTTAAATTTAGTGTAAGTACTATGTTAACATAGCTCAATAGGTAGGTACATTGCTATAAAAGGGAACGAAAAGTACTGTATTCTTTATTCAAGAAAATAATCTCTAACGGCCAAATACTCATACGCAAATTAAATTTAAGCACGCCTTAAGACTCGTAATTTTGATAGAATTGTATGGCGAACTCTCAGATCGGACCGGTTTAAGTTGTACTTAAATTTAAGTTGCGTTTCAGTATTCCGGCAGTAGTTACGTATACAAAAGATACGTATTTGTTATATTTCAATAGAAACGTGCTTTGACGTTATAATTATTTCAGACATACAACTGAACATATATCTATTTTTTATCCTACAAACTTACGCGTTTATAACATATAGAGGAATTTCGAAACATACACTCAAAGTTGAGTGTACTGACGGTCAAATATGTTTATTCTAGAATGTTCTCTTACGATTGAAGCTTAATATATCGTCCTAATAATACAAGTAAATGTAACTCAATAACACAAGTACTCTTAACATGACCTGGCCGTATGTCCTCATATTTTCGGTAACGTTTGAAGATGAGCGTGACCGCACATAAATACTTGCCCAAAATTTTTAACATACGTAAAGCAGAAATTCCAGCAAGATTTTTACGGGATATATGAGTTCCATATATGTTGAGATTGTATCAACGAGGGTTTTTTAAATATCTATGAACCATGAAAGGTCAAGGAACTACTTATTAGTAAAAAGTTAATAATCACATGACCAGTTAGTAAGTAGGTTTTTTATTTTGCCTTTTTTATTATTGATATATTTAAAATCTTGGTCCTTTTTGTGAAACATTGAGTATGTTATTTTAAAATTAATTTAACATATCCTTAAAACTAGAAGAACCAGTGTTCAAGAGGTTTAATACATACATATTAATTTCGCTGTACAAAAAAAAGTTTATCGAGCATTATTAAGTCATAGTATTACAAAACATTTACCATTTATAGGTTCGGAGAGAAACTCTGATAGTTGCTCTTTTTAAAATACAATACAATTGTAAATATTAACAAAAACTCGACTATAGTATTTGATACATGAAAAAGGTCACCGTTCCACGAGCGTAAAGAAATATAGCGTTTTTGTCTTCAATTGCAATAGAACACGTACTACAACTGTAAGAAGCTTCCGCGACGGAATGTAAATATTTTGGAATCGAGTGTCAAAGACGTTTCACGCGCGGACGGTCGCGAATAAATCAAACGGGTCTGGGAAGCGATGCACAGTGTAGCACCACGGCCGGTGCTGGCGCCGGGCGCCGGCCGCCACTTTAAAAACTATGAAATATCGCTCTACAGAAATGCTTCGAAGATATATCATTCCGTGTTTGAATTTTGAACGGATTGTTTGAATGCGATTTGGGGCATGAGCTTGTATGAGCTTGCGTTTTAAATTAGAATCTTCAATGTTATTCGACGGGCTGTCTCGATACTTTTGTTGCTGTTGTTCTTTTCACTACGTAGGTACTATTGGTTTTTTATAGTTTAAGTCATCCGTTATTAGGTGAGTTTATATAAAAAGAGTTTTTACTAGAAATTTTAATTAATTAAGTATTTTATTTACGTAAGTAGCCGACAAACCAATCTAAAATAATTTTTTTTATGAAGCTGAAATCATTTGTTTCATAGTGCTAAGCGTTGGAACTACGAATCAGATTACAAAAAATATTTATGTAATGGAAGCTACATTCAACGAGAGTCTTATAGGCCAATAAGCATTAGGCTATAGTCGTATACCCATATATGAAGCAAATATATTTATTACAAGTTTAAACTAAAGGGCGGTGTTACGAAACAATTTATGGCATAAACCAAAAAGTTTATCACCAACTAAGCACACTTATATCGGGGCAGCATTTTAGAAGTAATTACTGCGCAGAGATTTTAGTGCTTCCTGATGTTAGCTCGGCGAGTTGAAATAACTTAGCATTTTGGCTTCACTGATATTAGATAAGATAGAAATGTAGGCTGTCTGTGCGTTTTGTTTTTGTATGGATATTTTTGTTGTGTGAAGTTGTAAAGAAGGGTTGAAGAAGTTATTAATAGTTGTTGTGTAGGTGGTAAAGAAAATAAATTAACACTTTCAGTGAGAATAATTAAAAATAAGTACGCAGGCAAAAGGTGGCCTTATCACTAATGAGTAATTTATACCAGCCAACTACGACAGGTTATATTTACGCTGATAACAACAGCATAAAAAACTGTTATGAACTCTCAAAAAGTTTTTCATTCAGTGCATCTATCCTAAATACTAACGACCGACCTGGCTTCACTCGCATATATTATGCATCAATAATACATATAAACCTTCTTCTTAAATCACTCTATCTATTAAAAACCCACATTAGAATCGGTTGTGTAGCTCTAAAGATTTAAGCATATATATGGATAGACAAAGCGACTTTGTTTTACACTATGTAGTGAAGTCATGGCGACCCTACCGCTTCATACCGGCGGTCTTGGCGAGTTCTTCCGGAACATTGAAATTAGGTGGAGCTGGGACAAATGAGGCGACGGCTGACTTCAACTAAACCACCCCTCTATGCCTTCACTTTACTTCTACTTTGCTTTTACGTGTCTTCACTTCATTTTTGATAAGTAGTTTTATTGATTCTAATAAATTACGCTAAACATACATTAAATAGCTATATATATGATAGTTTGATCATTTATATTTTACAATCATATGATGAGTTAGTCAGAATAAAAATTATAAATATTATTATACGTTCCTACATATGTGAACTCTACAATATCTCTACAAAGTGATGAAGGATAAAAAAATAAACAATTTTTGTTCTATAACAATCGATACTCTATATATTCTCTTTATCATTTATGGCTATTGAAGTTTTGTACATAATATTATTTAACTTAATTGTATACATTCATAAATCAGTCAGCTCTACAGCTCTACCCGATGCTCGACAAAGCGCAATCTGTAAAGAAGACATTAAACACGTACAGGGTTAATTGCAGATTCAGTTCATAGTTCATTGAAAAATTATATGAGGATGAACCCGAAGAGAGCCGAAGGGGTGCGGGTGGGGGTGGCGGGACTCCGGCAGTCCGCGGCCGACCGCCGACGCGAGTGGACGTGTCGAGAGCTGCGAGTGGCGCAACCGTGTTGTGTACTGTGTGTGTGTGCTCACTCTTGTGGTTATGTGGTTACACTGGTGATCGGACATAGGTACGTTGGAGATTGCCTCAAGCCTCAAACGGTTTGTTATAGATGTTGGTTAAGCTCGGATTTTGCGACGCCGGCTCATGTTTTTACATTGTGTTAAGCCTTTTCAGGCTTTTAATTAAATACGAATAAAGAACCTATTGAGAAATAGATAATTGTAAATGATGCTTGCGCCAAAACAGAAATGAAAAGTATTTTGATCTAGATTCGCGAGAAAGAGGTCACGAATGTGTCAGCTGCATATG
>JADANM010006098.1:10736389-10749073 GCA_026213755.1 Eurema hecabe
GTCGAGTATAACGAACTGTGACGTATTTGACTTCAATTTTAGTCTTATGGAGTGACATCTGTCAACTGTCATGTTGACAGTTGAATTTTTTAATGTCAAAATTGTGGCAAAAAAGGCACGTACACGCTTTTTGATCGCAGAGACAACCAGTCCCACGCTAAACAGTGCTTGTGTTGAACTTGTGTGAACCTACAACTATTGGCGCAAAAGGCAGTTTTGTTACCACTGCACCAATCGGTCATAAAATATAGCTTAGGTATAGAAAAATTCTTCCATACAATAATTCCTATATGTGTACTCGCATTTCTATTTGCAGGATGTTCCGGTTTGAACAGATTTGTATACGCAGCTATTCAGAGCTTTAATATCTGTTATTGGGCCTCTGAATGGCCTGTTTCGTCGGTAATGATGCGTATTCAAAGTGATGTTTATTTAATGATCAGCTTGTATGGGACTCCAATGGTCAATATTTTGACGACTATGTATACCAAATGTTACTATACCTCCCATGGCATAGGAGGTTGTGCTAAATGATTTTGATTAGAAACATTATTAGAAGATAATGTTTTACGTGGTATTGATATTGATATGAATATTATTTGGCTATCGTAGTAGCAATGATACATTCAACATAACACAGCACTTTAAAACTGACATTTAAGTTAATGGAAAATTGAAAATTACCTAATATCATTTTGTTTTCCGTTTTCCCTTATTTATAGCGTTATAATGATTGGCAATGATAATGATGAATTATAATTCGCTCAGTGTACACTGTACATATATAAAGAAACAAGAAAATTTATTATTACACTTTATACAAATTTTTAGACAAAGTCGAGTCAGGCGAGTCCCTTGCTCAATTGACTGTCATAAAAAATATGCAAATTTTCAGGCGACTTTCAGTTTCCAGGCATAACATAAAAACAAAAAAAACAAAACATTTGAAAAAAGAACGCAAATCGATTTGGCTAATATCAGAATTTCAGGTCTTCGAAAAAGATAATAAGTTTTGAAATTGGAACGTGGCGCGTGAGTTTTTCATTATGACACGGCGCTGTCACTAAATGTCAGGTCTGCCAAAATGTTTTGCACGCGCTGACTGACGTATTTGGATCGCTAGTTTATTTTACGAACGAGTGTTTTAAGAAAAAGTTTGAGATAGCGATAAGATAGTGTTTCATAACATATTTTCTGAGTCTTGTTTTATAAATACTGTTATTTGTAAATAATAAAATCATATGGATGTTTATGCAAAATATATAAGTTTGCAATACGATAAAAAAGGCAATGTTTGTGCATTCAAAAAAAATGGATGACACGTTTATAGTATCGCTCTAAGATTAAAATTGCTTAGAATATTGAAATGAGAAAAGAAATTGAGCGAATAGTTCCGTGACATGGCGTCTCCTATCGATATTCCTGTAATCCAACGCGAGCGCCATATTGGAATTCCTTTCAACTGGTTATTGATTGCGCTGACAAATTGCGTTGGATGTTTTAAGTTTTTACAGTTTAGTCTAGAATTCTAGGTCCCAGAGTACTCTGTGGCTAGTTTGGATAAAATTTTATTTTAAGTCTGCGATGTCGACATGATGTTTTAATTTTGAAATTTGAAAGGGACGCGTCACGTGTGTTTGGATGTGCGCGAACATCTGATGCCGGGTGGCTTAATTGCTTTGAGGCTTGAGGTGCCGTTGGAGTTGCCGAATATTGCACGATATTATTAATAATGTGGGCCAGGAGCTGCACAAGTAATTACCGTTTATAATTAAAGTAGCGGTTCGCCCCGGCTGTTATTGGAGTTAAACATTACTTTAACCTTTCTAAATAATAAATTTGTCTATTGACGAAGGCCTTATACGAAAATATGGACTGATAAAAGCTAGATAAGACTTTGTCGAAGCAATAAGTTAACTTTGTTTAATTACGATTAATCGCAACATTATTCATATCAACTTTGGCTTCAATCTATGGTAGGTAGTTACACGAACGCGTTCAAACACACAGACTATTCAACTCTATTAAATTAGTCAAATGTAACAAAGCCACCGGAAAATAAATGGCAAAAGTTCTTTAATAACCGGTCAGAATTGACACAGCTCTGAATATCAAGCATTGCTATACGCGTTTGCATTCAGCTCGCTTTGAACGTTTGTTTGTCCAAATTAGGTTAACTCTTCCTTTGTTAAACTATGTATTTTACTGTTTACTGTTTTCGTGGTGAATTTAGCTACATACTAGCTCGCCTCGCGGCTATGTATGCACCATAACGAACGTTTGATATTTTTCAGCTAGTTTTGTTGATTGTTAGTGCGTTAACGAAATACATAAATACAAAGTTAAATAGTTTTTTTGTGGAGATAAGGAACTTGCATTGACATTTCAAGCCCTAGCTCTAACAACTCCCGATCTGTTACTTCATTTTTTATATTCTATTCATTCCCAATTTTTATTGGTACTAAAATTCATAGCAGCTGACAGATCCTTATTAGTTTTTGTAATTTTTGCATTTATAGTACTAGTAGGGATATCCCTACTAATACAGGAAAGCGTCTAAATAGTGCGTGATGTGGCCACTCGTTAGCGGATTTAATACGCCTGATCAATTGTAAACTAGTCCAGATGAGATGTATTTCCAGTAATATGATTACATGCTTTGTTTATTGCGGAAAAATTATAGCACAATACTTATAACGTTAATCCTGGTTAATGCTGTGAATGCGAATTTTTTTTTAGCTAGGCATATGTTAAGTTTTCACCCCTTCACATAAGAACACTTTAAATGTTCGTATAGAAATCTTGTATTATATTCGTAAAGGTAAAGCCGAAACTTCGACTTAGACATTTCAAAAACAATAAACACGTATTTTACATCGTTTTACAATCACATAGTTGAAACAACTGAGATTTCAAAAAGGTAAAATAATAAAAATCAAATGTCACCGTTTTAAGAATAAAATAGAATCAAATTAAGGCTCTTGATCTGTCTTTTGTTCGTGGAGTGGACAGTAAAGAGCTTTGTAAGCGTAAGTGGTTTGAGAAATGTGTAAATGTGAAAAATGGCGCTCAGCGCGGTAAATGCATTGACTTTGAGGCGACAGCTTTGCGCAATGTTCCAAGCAAAATGCATTTACACAACTTACACAGGGTAACAGGGTAACAATTGTAAAGTGGAGATACCAGGAAAAGGCTGGAAATTTGCTCTAGAGATGTCAAGCTTCACGGCTTTTCTACCAGTCGGCTCGCCTGCGCGTTTGCTCCCTATAATATTAAATTTAAATTGATGCTGAAACACCATTCACATCTGTTTGAATTCATTTGTATCGAACCTATTTTTAAGGCATCGTTAATTATTAATATTGCTGTATATATTCTAATCTAACGAAAGAAGACAAAATAACTTTAAAAGTTATAAATATCGTTAAATAACTGAAGTTATTTCTAATGTCTCATGCAGAAAAGGCCGCACACCACACCTAGAGTAAAAATAAAGAAAAGCAAAAATATATAAGTAATATCGCAAATGGCGGTGCTCAGTCAGACTCACGACTCAGGGCTCGAGTCGTGATTGATTGATGAGACTCGCTGTCATCTATTGACCATTGATTTTAGATTTCACTACAATTCTCAATTGTGTATCTAACCTTTACTAGTTGTTGCCCGCGACTCCGTCCGCGTGGACTTTCATATTAACTTTGACCCCCCTTGCCCCCTTCTAACCCTTTTTTCAGTTAAAAATATGCCTATGTTTTATCTCAGGCTCTAGACCATCTGTGTACCAAATTTCTTTATAATCGGTTCAGTAGTTTAGCGTGATGGAAAGACAGACAGACAGACAGACAGAGTTACTGTCGCATTTATAATATAAGTATCGATAATGAAGTATAATGAAAATTTCATACATTCAGTCGGGTACAATAACTTAATGTTTTATTAATTTTTAAAACACATTCAAATAACAATAAATCCAAAAAGCTTATCATATATTTGATATGCATCTTATAAGAAATTCAAAGACTCGCGACGCAATTAGTAGAGGAATTAATTTAGAGTATTCATCGAGTTTATAATACCCTTATAACAATATAGATTTAAACTGAAAAATTTAAAAGCTTAGTTAATGCTGCTCCGAAAAAAATTTCAAATATTCGCGAATCAATGTTGTATTCACACCTTTATTCAATTTTAAATATTTTGCGAACGCGTTGTGTTGAGAATTTTATCGTTTTTTTGGCATCAAGAGTGTTAACTAGAATTTGTTTGTTTAAAATAATATACTTTTTTATCTCTGTTAGCCTGTCGGAGATTACCGCAGTATATGGACATTCCCAAGGGTACATCAGAGCTTTGAAAATTGATTACATGCAATGACGTCGTAACCGCTACTAATGCGTCAAGTTCTGAATCGCGCTTATAATATTTTTTCGATTCTATATATATACGCATGTATGCTTTTGAAGTCGAATCGTTGCAATTTAACAACCCTTTAGATCTAAGCAAGGGTAACATCCTCAAAATTAATATTTTGTGTTATACAATAATTCAATATTCAATACAACATTAGTTTTGTAAAAGATAAAACTATTAATATTACAATAGTATACTCTATAAGTACATATATTCGCTAGTTTTATTGGAGGATCTTTTATTTGTTCCTTAGGAGGAACATTGCTCTTATCATACACAGTATGAAACATGATATAATGATTCTATTAAATAGGTATTACTTTTATAACGAGTCCAATACATAGGTATGTCATTTACCCGTGACTTCGCTTGACTATAACTTTCTAGGATTGTATGCCAAATGAGGCAAAATTATATCAATATAATCAACGTACACGAATGAAAAAACAAAGACAGTTTCGAATTCTTTTTTTCCAGAAATTTCTGTAGCAGTAATGTTCTTAGAAATATTTTCGCTAGCATTAAAGTATAAATGTATAAAAGTTAGATGATAGTTGACTTCATTTGCATGATATGAGCGCAGTAAAAAGGATGATGGATGACCGAACGGCGGGAAACAATTTCTCAAGCGGAACGTTTTTTTTTGTAACAAACTTAGTATAGGGAGCTAACGCGTATTAGCTGAAGGAACTATTTACTTAGCTATACATTACTTAAAAGTAAAGTTGTCCTTTCTTAAGGTTCTTAAGGTGTATAGATGTCAGTCTGTCTGTCTGAAAGGCCCTCAATTACCTCTAAGTTTTAAATTTAAGTTACGAGATATTTCTAAAGCGAATAAGAAAACGAAAATTCTAAAACAAACATATGATGTATATAACTATAAAAACTACTAACGAAAATTGTTTTGAACGAGATCTAGTTAGTAGTTTTTTTAATACTTTTTTTATAATTTCATTCAATAAAGCTTCTCCGTTTAAATTACTAACCATTTCATAAATCAAAGGTACCCCTTTTACGTAGAACCCTTTTTACGTGAGTCTGACACGCACTTGGCCGATTTTTTATTATTTTTTTAAGAATGAATCATCATCTGTCTCATCAGACTCAGCGGCTAGAACGTGCTAGTCGATAAATAAAAATATGGCCGGCGTCGTCGGAGGAAGGCGGTTATATTTTTAGGTGGTTTAATTGCGCTGTCGCCGTCAAGTGCGCAATAGCAATCAGCGGCGAGATTTATGGACCGTTGTTATGATATTAACATCTTTCATCTCGTGTGGCGTATATCATTCGGACAATGCTTGTTATTACGAAACAGTGTAGTGTTTTATTAAATACTAGCTGTTGCCCGCGACTCCGTCCGCGTAGACTTTCATATAAACTTTGACCCCCCCTTCCCCTTATAACCCTTTTTCCAGTTTAAAAGTCGCCTATGTTGTAACTCAGGCTCTAGACCATCTATGTACCAAATTTCATTACAATAGGTTCAGCGGTTTGGGCGTGAAAACGTGAAATTATAAAAAGTTTCAACCCCCCTTATAACCCTTTTTCTCTCTCTCCTCTAGACTTCCTTTGTACCAAATTCCCTTCTAATCCGTTGAGTTGTTTTAGCGTGATGGAAAGACGTACAGACAGACAGATAGAGTTACTTTCGCATTTACAATATTAGTAATGACTAGCGATTTCCTCTTTTGCTCGCTATATTATGCATGTATTATACATATAAACTTTCCTCATGAATCACTCTATCTATTTAATAAAAATGTATGAGAATCAGTTGCGTAGTTTTAAAGATTTTAGGGATATACGGACAGGGAAAACGACTTTGTTTTACTTGTATGATTTTATACTTTTTTAGGCAAATGATTTTATGATTTTTCTTTTCGAATTCAATTCAATTGAGTTTTTATATTTGTTACCTTTAACCTTTGGATTGGATGAACCGATTTTGATATTTTATAAAGCAGGTACTGCTCGTGTGGTCTTATTTCAATTTGGCGCAGTTCTATTATTCCCCAAAGCGACTTTTCCGTGCTGATAATGTAGATATAATGAAGAATATAGTTCCCCTGTACATATGTCTATTTGTTTAGCAAATTATAACAAGAAAGCGAACATCGTGACTTGCTGAACTAACGACTTTTATTGCAGTAATAGCTTACACAAAAATTCCTCCCCTAAAAAATGACACGCATTAGCGAAACGGGGCTACGGGCTTACAGGGCGTAATTATATGAAGGTAAAATATATATATACGCAATGATTATTAATATATTAATATACTGTATGGTTATAACAAGTACATATTAAACACTAGCTTTGGCCGCGTTTTTGTCTATGACGATTTATATTATTGCGATTTAGAAGTATGAAGTATTATATATATTTTTTTTAATTTATCTTGTATTCCAATAAATTTAAAATTTATGAAAATTATAGGGAGTTTATATTAAAAGTTATGAGATTCGAAGTTCAAACAAACAAACAAACTCATCGTCTTTAGAATATTAGTAGATATATAAACAAAACTATCTTGTTAAAACTCAGAAGTTAATATAAATAGCCGAGCGGTACCAAGCCCAATGTAATGAAAGTATGCACTTTATCCATCGCCACCCCCAGTCAAGTTATGGTAAACGTATCTATTTTTAGTCCTAACAGGAAACGTTGACGTAACAATTTGTATGTCTGTCCGTAACGTTTACGATACATAAATCTCGATGGACATAAATCAGTTTATATACAGTTGTTACTATTGTTTTAGTTTTATGGGGTCGGATGTGAGTGTTTGAATGTATGTCGTTTATTAGCTCGGGAATTGTGAGATCTACAGCTATTGGTATAAAGATTTGATAGCATTTCACCTTGTAGTTTACGATATTTTTAGATTAGTGGATTGAACATAAACAATGATGTATATAAATAAAAATGAATCACTGAAATGTATTAACGCACATAACTTTCGATCGACTGCACCGAATTGGATATTTTTTGTTAGTTGTTGTGACGACTTTCTTATTAATCAAAATTAAAAGGGGATTGAGTGTAATATAATAATTTCGATAAGAATTTGAGTAAAAAATGAAATAAATTAAAAACAATAGCGATCAATTCGATTGGCGGCCTTATTGCATGAAATCGGTATCTTCAAGGCAACCATACCTTAACAAACGTAAAAAGCTTGGTATCAGAGTATTTTTTAATTATTCCAGTAAAATTATAAAAAAAATATCACAAACGTTTTAAATGTATTTTGAATTCTAATTAAGTATTAATCAAAGTTAAATGTTGACTCCAACGCAGCTCTATCGCTGAGATAGAGCTGCGTTGGATGATTACAACCATGATTACAATTATTGTTCACTGAATTTGATTTGAACCGTATTTATAGTTGTACTATAATTAATGGATCTAATTCTCGCAGGTTTATTTATAAAGCAATTACGGTGAGATTCGCTTCCCGCTGAGCGTAATTTAATTTAGAATTATCTTATTAAACGAAATGTCACCACACGTGAATTTATGGGCGACCGCCGTACATTGCTGGGAATGTATCGGCCGTTAAGTTGTGCACCTTTGTTGGAGCAGCGATGTATCGTGCGCGGTGAGTTCAGCGAAATCCGTCAAGTTTAGCTTAAGAATATGTCAGACTTAGTTGGCTCACGCGCGAGTGGGGCACTTTGTCTTACTTATCTCGACAATTAGATTCAATGCAGGTGAGGCGTTACAGGAGAGGAGGATCTAGAAAGTTCTCGGCTGTTGAGCGCCGGCATTTAGGTATTTGGCCTATACAATCCTGCTAATTTAAATAGTCCGGTCAAATTAGCCTAAAAAACAGCGCTGGGGTTGCAATAATTCCGACTAGTCTGAATATTGGTAGGATTGTTCAATATACTGTTGTAAAGGAAATGTGAAAAGTCCTCATTAATCCGCTAATTATGTGCATAAAAAAAATAACTCGGGGTCAAAGGTCACAAAACGTTTTTTTGTGATTTTTAGCAAAACTGTAATTTTATAATAAAATTAGTACATACAAACATTTGCGAGGATAGGTTTGTTGCTCTCTCACGCATAAACTACTTAACGGATTTGGCTGAAGTTTGCCATACAGGTAGATAAGACCCTACATTAATATAAAGGGTACCATTTATTCCGGTATTGACCCAGGAACGGAAATTATACAGATAAATCGTGTTTAGTTATCACTATGGCAGGAGGCAGTTCAGGTTGATTTTATTGTTTATCTGAAAAATGGAAACAAATGAAAAATTTACCCATATAATTAGTTATTATATACTTAATTTATTCATTTTTAGTTCGAGTGTAAAATATAAAAACATGATAGTAAAATAAATGCTCACTTTAAATAAAATGTTTAATAATAAAACCACAGACCGCAGTTAGGAATTTAGAGTTAAAAGTTATTTTAATTCGACCACAAAAGTGAACAGTTATTTGACTGCGATATTGTGATGAATTTTATTGAAAATATTTATTGGTATAAGGAAAAAAATAAATATTTAAACTCTAACAGTACGAGTAAAGTTCTTTATAAATATATGAAAATGAATTAAGGCCTAGTGTTATATAAAAAATAGATTTTAAAAATAATCATAATATCTTAGCAAGCAGTACAGAGAAGTATAATAATTAATGACAGTATTTTCATAAAAATTTAAAGCAGCACTTTTAAAAAGAAAAATATTAAAGTGAAACTATTACCTACCATTATAAATACCAGGAAAACATGAACGTTATGCAGCTTGTAAAAGCTCAGAGATTTCAGCATCGACGTTGTCAGATGCACGCGATGATGCCTGAGTTTGTGTTTGCTTCGCCAATTTGTTCGTTTCTCAGAAAATACTTTGATACTTTACTTTGAATTTTACTTAGCGATATATTGTTACCCGACTACGCTGAAGTTAAAAGAAAGGGTTGTGATTTTTGATAGTCTATGTATGTTTGGATATGTATGTATGATCCGTTGTAGCATTTAAACTACTGACATTTGAATATGAATTGAATGCGACTTAATTGGTTTTATAGTTTCATTTTTGAAGTATGTGGAGGAAAGATGGTTGTCGACCAGTCGAACAACAGGCCAACTGTGGTATATAATAAGTCTCCAATACATTTTAGAACGCGATTAGAACCGGCCGCTACAAATACGGACTATAAACATCTTCTTTAAAGACACAAAGGTTTGAATCAAAATGAAATCCCAAATTACACTACGATTAAATTTAACATACGACAATAAAATTCAGAAAAAAGCAATATCATCAAAACGAATTCTTTGAGGCCGCTAATAATATAAGATGTTTTATATTATATTAGATGATTTTTCGTTATTATATTTGAGGAGATACGTTTAATATCTGTGGCGGTGAAATCGTGACAGATATGAGATGTTTCGACGGTTTCCAGGGGTCTTATGAGAACGCCGAATGAGGTCGAGGCGTATCGTAGGTACGTATTTTGAATAAGTTGTACATTGATGATACCTGTATTAGATTATTTCTTACCGATTCTTTTGTATCGCAATCTTGTACTACTTAAACAAGTTATACCATTTTTTTATTTAAATTGAGTATATTCTGATCAGAGAAAGGACCATAGGCTACGTCTGATTTCAAACCTCACTATGTTCTTACCTCACTCGAGCACTCTTGTAGACTCTTTTGCGAACATAAGTAATACTATAACTATTTAAGTGTTGCTATATGTAGCCAACAGGGTTGTTTAGGTATCAAAAAATTTTTGCCATAATAATTATCATTGAAAGTTTTATTATATTAACATTCTATGTCTTCCTAAAAACATTTTCGAATAAAATAAAATTAACAATCTATATGTAAAAATAACAGTGTAACAAAGTTTTAAAGGTAATATTAGTAGTGCAAAATTGAACCAAATTAAAGGAAATTCTCAAATACTGACAACACACCGACAGATCGTAGAACCACCTTCGCCATCAGCATATTCATAACACAGAGAAAATTCTTTCTCTCTTTCTGGCATTAAACACGTACATAGAGCACATGAATGTGAGTTGGTGTAGCCATGTACGTTTTTCAATTTTACATATAATATACTTTTATTTTTAATTAAGTTTCTCATTACAATAGCAAAATAATGACCTACTGCCAGTATATATTAAACGGATCGGACACTAGTTTCTAAACCCACTGTATATTACTTCGTATGAAAGTAGCAATCGTGACTGTACACCAAAAATATTAACACCAATGAGGTTCCCTTTGAAGTGAGGATACTCCGGTATCCTGTGCTATTTCTGTCCGGCCGTCAGGTGAGCTATTTGCACCACAAAGAATGTTACGTTTTGTACATTCTATTTAGGTGTTGTTCGCGAAACAGCGCCTCAGTTTCTGAGAAACGGGTGAACAGAGAAATTGCATGTTAGAATGTATGAGCTGAATATTTCTGTAAAGTATTTTAACGGTAAATAGAAACTATACAGTTTTGTTCACCACATAGTATAAAACTAAGTCGTTTTCTCTGTCCCTATATCCGTATGTTTGCTTAAATCTTGAAAACTACGCAACCGATTCTCCTGGTTTTTTTTACAGAGAGAGTGATTCAAGAGGAGGATATGTATGTATATGTCACCGGAAAATAACAAATTAATAATAAACCTTCGTAGGATTCTAAACGAGAGACAAATTGTATTATTTTACGGCCACATTTTCGCAAATTTATCAATTTACCGAACTTACGCGTAATATAATAAGTAAGTACGTCGCAAATTTATCGATTTAAAATAATACAATTTGTCTCTCGTTTAGAATCTTACGACAGTTTATAAATTTCCTAGGAAATTTATAAATTTGCTGTTCTTGTTATTTTCTGGTGACATATACATGCATAAAATATAAATCGAGCAAAGCCGAGGCGGGTCGTAGTAACGTTTATAAATCATTCTTTGCTTAGTGAATATCCATACTACGGATGATAATTTAATAATTAATTTTAATTTCATAAGTAAATTAACGCTTTCAAATTATTAATAATATTAGTAAGAAAATCATTAAGTTACTAAAGCCAGTGATATTCGCGTTACTTTAATACGAGTCACGTCATAACTGCGGGATCTGTGTTCTCTTCAAATATTTAACACTAACACACAACTTGATAACCCCGACTAGAAAATAGTTAATGTATACCTAGCCTTAACACAAACACTATAATAGCTTAAAGTGTGTAGCTAGAAGTTATTTATAAACTACATGCCCCAAAGCGACTTCGTTCACACTGTAACTAACCTATCCTACGAAAAATTTTATAACCTGTTCCTACCATTTTATGCTTAAAAACCATCCTTGTTCATCCATGAATAATCTAAAAAAAGAATTATGTAAATCGGTTCAGCTGTTATGGAGCTATGCGCTTACCAATACATTCCGCAATTCATTTTTATATATAAAGATTCTTTGTTACATGTATTAACATAACAACATATTTCTTATTTTATCCTTTACTTATGGTTGCTTGGAAAAAATGTCTTACAGCCATAAGGCCGCTATTTACATGTGTCTGTATTCTTCTGTATTTTTTATATATTTATATAAAAACATTTTTTCCAAGCAACCATAAGTAAAGGATAAAATAAGAAATCAAAACTTAATTTGCAAGTGTATACATGAAAATAAAGTTACATAGTTTGTACAATATGTAATACATATTATAAAAAAAACTGTAAAAGTGTACTACCTTTTTACTAAATAAATTTTCAAGCAAGCGTATTATTAGAAATCACTTTATTCACAAACCTTAGAAGCCCTAAAGTCTTATATATACTTCTATATATCATTACATAGTATAAACCAAAGTTGCTTTCTCTGTCTGTCCCTATATATGCTTATCTTTACAATTACGTAAACGATTTTATTCGTTTTTTATCAGATATAGTGATACAAGAAGTGTTTATGTGTTCAATATATGGATAAATGGGGGTTATATTGCGGGGCGCGACTAGGTTATAAGGAGATACAAACGAGCTGGCGTTTCATCTGAACATAGTGCCTCAAGAATGCGTAGCCGGCCTTTAAAAAATGTACTATTCAGTCTAACGGTGAACAGTTTCAGGTAACAGGCAAGCGCGCTAGACCCTACACCGCGACGTCGCTTACCATCAGTTGACCCGTGGTATAGGTCGCGTCACGGATGTTTAGCGCTGGACGAGAATAACTACGCATCGGTAGAATCGCGCTCCAGGCTAGCGCAACTTAGAACAAAAAAATGGTTCTATGGAGTTTG
>JADANM010006098.1:10757279-10796595 GCA_026213755.1 Eurema hecabe
CGTCGCGCGCCTGCTGCTGCTGTGTCTGACGCACCTCTCGCCACCTGGTACGTACTTTTTAGAGACTCACAGACTATAGTCAAAGTCAAAGTCAAAGTCACTTCAAACATGTTTATTCAACTAAACTATATAAAGTAACACTTCTGAATCGTCAGAGTATTACAAAACAAAATATTTACCATATGTAGATTTACTACATCTAGATCTCCTTAGGTGTATGACTGTAGTCTCAACCAGTGGAGGATATCAATAGTTCAATGGAAACAGAAGTAAACTCCTTTTGATGCAAAAGCAGAACCCATGTAACCCACTCGATCGATAGACCCACTGCGTAGTAGTATAACATCAAATCTTGAAAAAATAACATTAGCGCGATCTTAAGGCAATAGTAGTTGCTATAGTGATACAATGATTCGCCACTATTCATGACCTTATATGAAACATTGCTGCAGCGTTTTTTAGGTTATGCTTGAATGGATAAGTCTTGATGAAATGGCCTTGTCCTAGCGGGTTCTAGCTTATCCTAAATAGTAAAAGTTGAAGCACATTTAATTTAAAACGCTCCGCACACATTAAGGGAATTCCCCAGCAACAAACGTCGTTACACATTTCGAGTTGGAGGCGTGCAGCGGCCCCGCCACCGGCCGCCATTACGAAAACATCTGAGTTTCGCATAAATACATAACGAAGCCTGTCGGAGCTCGCAACTTTCGAAGGTTAGGAAAAATTCAACGGATTTAACTTATTCATTTGGACCTCTCTTGTCCCTCAATTTCAATAAGGCCGTCCCTCGACTTACATTTCTGTCGACTATCCTGATTTAGGATTCCTTAGTATTCGTCTGTATAATAAGACGCTGTAAAAGTTAAAATTGGACATTGTGACGAGCGTCCGGTCCTCGACTTACCTTTTAGATTCTTATTTCAATATGGGACGTAGCAAAAGAGCATGTCTTTTATAGATAAACGTTGGGTTGATCGGATTACTGGAACGACACAAATATGAGCTTTGCATCGCTCGTCTTTTGACTGAAGGTGTTCGAGCCAATCGTATCTGGCAGAATATTCACATTTGCATAATTTCATTTGCATTCAATATGCATATTTGTATAAAGCTTGTTGCATTTAAGTTTGCTTATTTTTCTTTTTAATCTTAAGACATGAGGTTGTCCTAGATTTTGGAATTTATTTTTTGACATTAATAGGGATAACTTATTATATAAAATGGAATGAACAAAATGTAGATAGGTATTATTTATCGGACGCGGAGAATTCTAGTCGGTTGGAGTCCGACATAACTTGCTAGGAGCAAGAGCAAAACCCAGGTGCTATTTCTATGAGCTTAACGTTTCAATGCTGATGAAACAAACCTACTTGCGGCATTAAAACTAGGTTATCTAGTGGAATGTTCCAACTTAGAATGGACTTTTCAATTTCACAGAACCCGAACCCAAGAGTTATACTAACATTACCGCTTTTTTCATTTTATTGACGAGTTTCGCGAAGAAATTGAAACCAGATAACTTTATCGCTTATTCTTTGAAGTTTGTCTTTTATGGCCGGCTCTGTTGTCGCCGGTATAAAGATGGATTTGGTTTTTATTCATATTTCAATATTACGAGTTGGTGTAGCGCTTTTGGAAGTCAGATAAGCGAGAAATTATTTAGTTTCATTAATAGTGCTTCAACTTGAAGGTATTGTCGTTCTTAATCAAAACATTTGCTTTATTTGCTCTGTGTCATAGTGCAAATTTAATTTTTTGTGATGAAAAACAAACACAGGTTATAATAATAATAATTGTCTCCAGCTTTATATATATAATATACACGATCTTTGCACAAAAGTGTAGACTTGTATCAAATAATTCCACGAAAACACAATCTTAAAAGCGACTTTAAAAAGGATAGCAGTTTAAAACAATCTCCTCAATATTGTCTACAAAATCCACGGGCAGACGAACACCAAAGGCGGCGAAAACAATCCATCACATTTCAAAGTAAAGTGAATTTAATAAAACGCCGATGCAGGCTATTTCATTGCACAAAGCCTTGAGAATATCGCATATTTTAGAAGCATCTGTTTGAGCAGGGATTGCAGGTAGGCTCCCGTAAAATCTAGGCTTACTCCGCGCTCAGCCCTGTTTTGGTAAATATGGATAGAGCTTTATTCAAGCTATTTAAATCGCGGACCAAACCTTATTATTAGGCTTATAGAAAATATGTCGAGAAAGTGCTGGCGAGGAATTTTCTTCTGAGCGTTGATTAATATGTTTAAAATTCATTGTTAAAGTAAATTACGTTGGTGTATGGGTGTTAAATAAATACTTCGATATAACAATAGTTTTAAAACACAATAATTCGACTATAATTGCGACTTTGAAATATCTAGGAAGTAAACAAAAGTATTATCAAATTTGGTATTTTATATTACTAATAATGTATGTCGTTCTCTCTTTTATTGTTTCTTGTATTTTAAAAACTAAAGGCATGATGATTCCTAACTCGTGACATTATAACATTTCAAATTATTCTAAAACAATTGAATAATCTATACTAATATTGTAAAGTAGCAAAGTTTGTGTGTTTGTTAAATTGTAAGGGGTAAACTCGGGATCTACAGGACCGATTTTAAAAATTCTTTTACCAATAGAAAGCCACATTATTGCTTAGTGTCATAGGCTATATAAAAAAACCGAAAAGGATAATTTACAATATGCTCAACCGAGTGGGCACGTGTCAGCTAGTAATATTATATGAATAAATGTACTTTTACTTCGTTATTTGTACTTTACTGGTCAACCCTTAAAAGAACATACCTACTCTAAACAACGTAAACACGCATACTAACGGCACTCCAACAGCGAGACTAATTAATGACCCGGCTCCGTCCGCACCTCCGCGTCCGTCCATTAAATCATCCTCCAACTAATAACCTTCGAGTGATTACGAATTAGCGAGCAAATTACTCAGTTAGTTGTAAATTGTTAAAGTTTCGCCAATAACCCGCCAGGGACCAAAACAGATATGCGAGTATTCATTATTCTAAATAAACTTTCTATTTAATCGGCTAAACAAATATAATAACTGGATTGTGAATTAATTATTTCGTTGCGATTCGTTGTATCGAAAATAATTGCTATTTTAATTGGACTCGAATTAGACGAACGGGTCAATAATTTATTTATAATGAACATTTGATTTGTTCGTGACCTTCTTTTTCATCTCAAGTAACTGCTTTTCGAGCAGATTGTATTTTAATTTCATAAGTATTGAGAAGTTTTAATTTTTGTTTTGTTTGATATAGAATTTATATACAGTAATTGATGATGTTCACAAATACTGTACCTAACTAATGATAAAAAATCTTTAAAATAAGCTCAGAGATCTATAACTTAAACTCTATATCCTTATAAAAGAAATACTCATAGAAAATCACCGTTTTTGAATAGACTAAGTGCGTGTCTAGCCACAAATGAAATAGACTTTCGATCTATTGGTGATTCCTAATCAGATAAAACAAAACCAAAAGAGAATTAGAAAAAATATTTCCTACCAGCCGAAATATCTTTTCCAAGTAAAAGCTCAAATAATTCTCGTAAGCTCATCCCGAATGTGGTCTGTCTCCCAACACAAGGTGCTAAACCGCCTCTTTGAGCCGCACTTGTACTCGTATAATTCAAATTCCTAGGTTTCAGAGCCTCCATCAGATAATTCATTAGCCTTCCCGAGGTGCCCTTTGAAATTCTCGCGCGGGATGAAAGGTTTCAACGTGATGGATCCTCTTTGATCTCGAGATAAACACGTCTTAATCTCTAAGAAATCTCGTGGATATATTATTTAAATATGTCAATTCAAATTTAGGAGTTCAATTAAAATATCTTAGATTGCAATATATGTATAGCTGGTTAGTTTTTAAGTGCGCAGATCTTTGGAATTACGGGTCGGATTTTAAAAATTATCCTTACCTTCTTGGAGTGAGCTACATTATGAGTCCGTAAAGGTGCCATGAGGTACCCTTATTTTACACAGTAAATCGTAACACATGGTATTTTTTCGAGGCTCATAGCGTCCAAAATTTGTTCTAGTTTTCTTCGAGTACAATGGTTATTATATGAGGAATTCATCCTTCTAAAAAACGTATACCTAATCCTCTAATTAAGTCTGGCGACAATTTTTCGTGCACAAAGTATCAAAAAAGCCTGCAATTTATCACGATCAGGTGACACCGCTGGATGAGGCAGTCATTTCTTTCGAGATTATCCAATATTCCTTGCTGTTCACGATCACTCGTAATTCCGAACGTCGGGCAGATGCCTTTAATGCCCAACATAAAAGTATACCTCGGGCTTACTAGACGAAGAATTAGTGTCGCTTAAAGTTTATACCGTTTTTATGTATGGACCTGAATTGCCGCGACGAATGCGCCTTTAAATAAGCTTTTCGAATATACACGCCTGGATGCTTTTTATTCGAGTTATCATATGTGCTGTTAAATTTCGCGTGATCATGAGACCGCGGCCGATGACCGCAATTGAATATTTTAATAATAATAAAAGTCGTATTTGCTCACGTTGTACATATATAACTATATACTTCATTATATTATATGTCTTAAAACATATGCCTTTGTGTACCTTAAAGTGCGACGGGTTATGTGGGACTCGCCTGGCCCATGCGTGCCGCACGGCCAGGAATACCCACTAAAACATGCCTTTGTGTACCTGGACTAGAGAAAAGAAATAAGTTGTAGAAGTCCTACATAATACTTTCCTTTAGGTATACGGTTATCCTATGAGCAATCTATGAGCAAAAAATCGTTTTAGATTTGCCTGTACTAGTGAAAACTCACGATCTTTCGCCTTTATAAGTGATATTAGCTCCTGAAATCCTTGCAAATATTCCCTTTACCAAATAAACTGCAGTTACACAAAAAAGTTTCGTTCTCGTACATTATTAGCTGTGGAATGTGGAATGTGGTGGATCTGAAGAAAGCGATGCAGCTGTAAATAACAATGAGCGCTTCCACTAACTGAGACATCAAAACGACTAATTCTGACTCGCTTGACAATGAGTAAATAAACCGTCTAAGATATGTGAGCTAGTGTACACGACGCGAGGCGGGCTTTTAAGAAATGGTGTGTTCGCGGCTTTGTAGCTGTAGGCAAAATATTTATGTTTTTTTTTGGAATTTTGTTACAAAACTTGGTTTATAAATTTATTTGCTTTAATCCTTTTAATAGGTTTTAATGATTGATTTGTTATACCTATTAACAAAATAACTAATGTACGTTTAGTGTGTTTTTATTGATATGTCACGAATTCATTTTATGCATTTTATTATAAAAGTAAAGCCATAAAATTATTTGTGTATCGTACGTTTTTTTCTTTTATTGATTTATGAAGATTAAATAGTATAATTGCAAATTTGCAAATTATTAAATTTGATATGTACCATAAATAAATATTGGCATATCATAGCATAGCCTATGCAACATATAACTTATGTAACATCAATGAATAACATTTTTTGGTTCATTTCTTGATGTCATGAACTACATTATTAGTTTATAAACTAAGATGGCTGATATCTAAGTTTTAACAGTAATTAAAGTAAACAATACAATTATTGTTATTCTTTAAATAAATAAAATACTTTTACTGTTGGTGGTATGCTTACTATATAAAAATTTTGAATGAATATTTTTCACAAAAAACATCCATGTTTGATCCGTGGCATGTACTAGTAGAACTGTAATCAAAACTGAACAAACAGCCGTTATATTGATTTCTTTTGGTTTTGCGAGCGGCCGGCCGGCCGGTGAACGTTTCCAATTTTTAATAAACCCGCCTATAAATTTTATATGAAGGAAATTGGCCGGTGATTTTTATTCTAACTTCTAAAATAAAGCATTCGTGCATAGTATATAGTTGGGAGTGTCATTGTTTAAGTCGGAAAGTATAGTTTTCCATTAATAATATTTAACTTTTTGTTGACTTACTTATTAATTAAGTATAACTTTTCCTTAAATTAATCTTCTCACTGAATAAATTTACTTATTATCATTTAACTATTTTCGTATTCCACCTAGCAACCCAACTATTTCCTCACAAATTAAGTTGCCATATCAGCGTATCGTATCGAGATAAAGAAACAACAAACAAACAGACATTTACAACATTAAGCATGTAACAACTTACATGTATATTTAACTCGCTTGCACTCAGGTGAAGTTTTAACTCATTCGTATTCAACTGCAGAGCATTTGCGAATTCTCGTACGATCAAAAATGCAAGCGTTCTCCCCATGAATGGTGGACGACCTCTGCGCCGGCCGCTGTCGAAACTAATTTGAAAAACTGTTATACCAACTTTTAAAACAAATTAAAGTGAATCTCGGTTCTCAGGCGTGTTTCACATTTTCTATGAACGACACAAATTGTCCAATTTAGAGGCGTCTCCGGCCTGCTTTTCAGAGGTGACCCATATTTTTTTCTCTGCTCTTATTTTAATTTTTTCCCTTTCTATAGCGTGTTTTGTTGGTAATACTGTGTGCTATATGATTATCCGAGAGCTGCTAATGAAGCATGATTTACTGTTTCAAATTTACATTTCAATTTGGCGCGTTTAAGTAGTGCGGAGTGCGCCATGTGTTATTGTATTTTGTACCGCGCTGATATTCGCGAACCGCGCGCTAAAGGTTTCATTCGTTACATTGATTATTTACCTTACTGTGCTTATAATTTGAACACACATATTTAATTAATGAATTAGTTGTGTAAGAAGTTATATAATTTTAAGTTTAATAGTAATAATTCTTCCGTACCATCCTTTTCTCGAAGCAATTTCAAAGTACATCGAGTGACTTAGCATTTTGTTACATTTAATGTTTTTCGTGGGATTGTTTTTTCGAAGCTAAGAGACAGGTGATTTTGATGGTATAGCTATTCATATATTATACCGTAGCGGGTCAGTTACTAAAACAATTTTAATAAATCGGATGTATCCGAGATCCAAGATTAAAATTTACACTCAAGTCTTTGGGCGCATCACAAATATTATATGTCTTTATGCATCTCATAGTTCCGTCTTACACTTAATTCTGCAGCTATGTTAATACATAGCTGAAGAATTTGTTTGCTTGATCATGATAATCTCAGTAACTACAGATCCGATTTTAAAATTTCGTCCATGATAGCTACATCATGTGCTATATTAACTAATAGACACTGTAAAGTACTGTTACCAGTACACAAGGGATCAATAAATATATAAAACTACATAATTGAAGTGTATTTTCTATAATGTTATTAGCGCATCATAAAGGCAGCTAATCCAGAAAATGGGTTTTAATTCATAATGAATATACGGCTCGAGCTAAGGCTGTATATTAAAAAGGACTTTAAGCGCTAGGAGCAGTAATTAAATCTAATTTATGCTGTATTCAACGTGTTCCCAAGGATTTGTGTCAGCGAGCCCTCATTAGTGTGTAGGAACGAACCGTGTTTAGCTTTTTCTAAACCGCTTTGCACTGGGGCTGTTTAGTAACCATTGTTTTATTCGTTTGAATTAAAATTCTCTTTGTTTTTAAACTTTTTAGCCTGCAATAGCTATGTGGTTAGGTCGGTCTCACATTGGGGTAGTCGCTTTCTTTTAAAAAATACTAATCTAATTAAATTTAAAAATATTTTTACCGAAGTAAAGTAAAGTAAAAGTACTGACCCAATAACTGTAGAAAAAATGCATTAGTTTTTTTTTCATAATTCTTTGTAATTATTGAAACACTGAACTGCAAATAATACGTTATCTATTGTTTTAGCTAAGTTTATTATTTATGAAACAGCAGTTTCAGTATAGACTTGAATAACTAACCTGAACCTAACCGGTACAAAACCAACCTTTAGATTATCACGCGAATTTTCCTAATCTCATTCCACTAATTTATATGTATAAGTTTGAAGAGCTAAAGTTTTTCTTATGATACGGAACAATCTTTCAACAACAATATTTCGTTGCTTATATTTTTCTTGCGTAAACTGAAAGTTTTCAGCGAATAAATGTGATAAGCACTTTTATATTTCAGGTGAATTTAAAGTGTTATTTGAGGAGTTCTTGTATATATATGTCTGAGGGATGAGATACATGGGTTATGTCGGACTTTCATTGACTAAAATTCCATCGTGTTATGTACATACTCCTTTGCGATCCATGGCCTTACTGTAAATAACATTTTAAAGGGTTTCAAAGACAAAGTCAAACGTTTCTTTATTCAACTAGGCTACATATAGGAACACTTTTGAATAGTCATTGTATTACAAAATATTTACCACCGGTTCGGGAAGATGTTTCTACAGAGAAGAATCGGAAATAAACTCTGATAGTCCATTTTAAAATATAAAGATACAATTTCAATAACAAATATACACAATAAGATATTTATTTTGTAATACCGGAGAAGGGACTACAATAATTTTTTTTTGATTATCGATGAATCTTCGAGAAGGACCTCAGCTTGTTAAAATTGGCCAGTTCATTGAACCACATCTAACATTTGTCGGGGAAGGGAGAACAGTTTAAATTTTCTTATAATATTTATATAAATGGGGAAGGTTATCAGCCTTATAGCATAAAAATAATATTTCTGGATAGTTTTATTGGAAAGAACGGTGATACAACACTAATTCGAATAAATTATATACAAAAATCTGTCTGTGTGTGTATTAGATGAATATTCTTTTACGTAGATATGTAGTAGGTCATAAAACTATTACGCTGTAAGAAGACGGTATACAGTTGAGTTTTGGCCGGTAGAAGTCCGAAAAAAATCTGATATCCTATGAGAGATCCCCCTAAAATAAGGTCAAAAGACTGTTGAAGGCCATTCTACTTTTGTTATTTTTGAACATTACTAATTAGTGTTATTTATGGTTTACAAGATGTCTGTAATAATTTAGCCTCGGTACTACTAATTAGATTTTTCCTTGTATTAAATACTTGGCAAAATATATTCGGTTTTGTCCTTAATTATCTGTGGTTCGATTTATTTATGTTTCTCGTAAATCCTTGTTTTCCTTTTCGTTGAAATAACCGTTAAATTGTTTGTTCATTTTGTTATATTGTTATTGTTTTGTCTTGTGTTTATTTATTTATTCTTCTTCAAGGGTGGCGAAAGTTCGTATGTTTGTTTACTGTAATACGTTACGGTGAAACACAAATAAACATGTATATTTCTCTCGAACATTTAAACAACAATTGAATTAAAATATTAATACGGTATGATTAAAATGAATGGTTATAATTTATTATTAACATTGTAAGTGTTTTTGTAATATGTTATGAATATTAAATATTATACAAATTTATTTTATTTATTGTAACTGAATAATCAGAATTCATTATATTTCAAATTTCTCTGAAGATTATTTTATGTCATTAATTAATTACACTTATACTATCTGATCCCAAGCTAAGCAGAGCTTGAGTTATATGACAACTATATAGATGATCAATTACACATACATTTCTTTTCTTTTGTAAATACACAGATATAATACTTAGCAATATCCAGACACTAAAAAACACAAATGTAAATTACAAATATATTTTTCCGGTGTGGGGATCGAACCCACAACCTTTCGCGCAGAAAGCAGTTGTGCTACCAGTGCGCCAAGCGGTCGTCAAAGTGTTTTATCTATATTTAATATTCGTAAAAATGAAGTTAAATCTCAAAAAACTCTGTTATGATTGGCGTAACTGTAGCTTAATTAAAGAGATTCTCTCGCCGCTAGCAGCAGTTGTTAGCTTTACGGCTTATTTATAGAAGCTTCACTTTAAGAGTGAGAGAAAAAGAATATAAGGAGCAAAGAATAGTTGCGTTCTTTTTTATGATAAATTTTCTTGTTTCTGTGTATTAAGTTTAAAATAATAGAGTTGGACACGCACTAAGGTCGTTTAGAGTTGGCTAAAATAAGTTAAGTTTATTCACATTTCTCGAAATCTATACATATAATAAAAACGTAACGAGTCGCTGTCTGTACATAGAAGATATATGAGAAAAAATATTATAGGAGACCTTTATTAACGCAATAGAACCCAAAACAATGATTTTTGGAATTTTTGTCTGTTTGTCTGTTTGTTTGTGCACGCTAAACTCAGAAACGGCTTATCCTATCTAGATGGGATTTTCAATGATATATTGTGGCAAGCTTTACTTAACATTAAGTGTTTGATTCATGACAATCGGTTGATAAATAAAAAAGTTATGGCAATTTAAAGAAACAGGTTGAACTTGCTGAACGTTTGATGGCGCGGGTTAGGCATTTTCAAAAATATTGCCCAAAGTCACTATACTACGCGGGCGAAGTCGCGGGCACAGCTAATAACAAATAAATTTCAACAATCAAAGATTCTATAAATATCTTCCTCTTGAATCACCCTATCTAATTAAAAAACACGCGAAAATCAATTGCGTAGTTTTAAAGATTTAATCATACAAAGGGACAGACAGAAGAAACCGACGTTGTTTTATACAATGTAATGATAATATAGCCGCGCTGACTATAATAAAAAGATATACCCTATTTAGACGAAACTCCACAAACTACACGATATAGTAATAATATTTTATACGAGTCGGACTGGTCTTAATTTTATCGGCAAACTTCGGAGGGATTACCTCGGCTCGGCTCGGAGGGAGCCTGCCTGAATTTACATACGTGTATTGACCTAAAGTGTCTCTGGTATTACTGTCTTGTGTAGACAAAGAAGGAAGTATATAGTATATCTGTGTGTAATGGGTAAGTATATATTATTTTGATATGCAATCTACTTTTAAACAACTTTTCATTAAAGCTTTGGAATTGCCGGGAAGATATAACTATTTGTGAGTTATACAGTCACTTTTAAAGCTCTGATTGGTCGATTGTATAAAGTTCGATTGTATTGAAATGTGGTCCAAACATAGTATTCGTTATTCCCTTTATCTAACAGCATACACTTTTCTTTTTCTATTGTAGAGATCAGGCAGGCAGATTTCCAACTGTTTCTATGGTGGGGGTAAATTAAGTCATAAAAAAGTATTGTCAAGATTTATAAGAGAATTATTTACTATCATAATAGTAAATTTTATTGTTTGTCTGGGAATTAGTCAATGCGTGATAAGGATTATCGCTTGAATTTTGACTTTGAAATGCGCGAGTTACTTAGTCGTATTACTGTTTAGGGATTATATGAGTTCGTGTACACAAAGCTACTATCAAAACCAAAGCCCACAGCCAAGGCGGAATCCTTAACCGCAAAGGTTTAACATTTACATAAATAATGAAATCACAAAAGCGTATTATCATATATCTTACTTACTCGACTTAAGTTTGTTTGAAATATAGAATGAAAGTAATAAAGAAACATTTAGTAGCGAACCCATACAGGATATATTGAATCTATGTGGAATCAGCTCTCTGATGATCTCATGAATTACGATTTAGGGTGCTTCAAGAATAGAGCATACATCTTTTTAAAGGTCGGCAACCCTCTGCGAGTGTTGATGGGCGGCGATGACCACTTTCCATTAGGTGGCTCGCCTGCTCGTTTGCCCCCTATGTAACAAAAAAAATGTCGAGATATAGAGTATATATGCTAAGTCTCGAACTATCATAAGCGCGATTCAGAATACGTATGGCATGCTACAGAAATCATATGATTCACAGGAATAAAACTGTAATTGTGGCTCTGCATTTCATTTATATAATTTCTAATTATTTCTAGACACACCTGCCGTGTGAAAGCAATTTTGCAAGTGTCCTCTACAAATAAGACCTTTCGAATGTTATTATTTAATTCCGCTGCCACTAATTGAACACGAAAATTAATTTGACCTCCGAAAGTTGTAAACTATGGCGATGGAATTATATAGCGGTGTGTTACTGTGTCTTAGGCTCCCTTCGGACCCTTGCTTAATGCTATTATGGGAGAGATAAATTCAATGAATTACGTTTTAGTTAGGTCTGAACGTGCTCTAACATATGGAATAACTTTTATAATAATCTGGAAATTGTATGGTAGCTGAAATTTAAATGAATAGGGGAAAATTCAATTAGAACTTTTCTATTGCTTTGAAATTTAGTTTTCTAATACAAAATCATGATTTTTAAAAATAACGAAAAATAACATAATTACCTACCCATTGTGTTACTTTTATTATATAAGGCTTCACATTTGAATAAAGATACTGAGATACCAACTCAAATAAAAAAAACTAACAAAAATTACAGAAAAGATCCATGTTTATTTAAATTAATTACTTTAACAAAAACTAAATTTAGAAACATGTTTTTATACATGTTTATCCAAATATATGTGAATAGAATACGGTGCCTAATAACACTAACGGCGAAACTGTAACAAAACATTTTGTTTTCGGAGTAGATAAACACATTTGTAAAATCCGATACGCCCTCACTTCGCCGCTAAAAAGTTCGTAAATTCGGTTACACATGAGTACAAGGCGGGCTGTACACGAGCCAATATTTATGATACGTTTGTTTTGCAACTGTTCGCGCCCCGGGGTTTCGTCTGCATAGATCTTAACTTTTATTTTACAAAAATATTAGTTTTTGTAAGAAGGTTAGATATATTATGCATTCGAACAAACAAACTCTTTGTATATATTAAAGGATACTATTTTTAGATTGAAATTGAAAATAAATGCCTCGTATGTAAAGACGAATGTAGTGTCTTTAATCTGTTATATAACCTAATAATACAAAATTGATTTGAATTGTACTAATTGATATAATATGAAATAATATTAATTATATGTGATCTCGATTTATTGTAATATATTCAGGCGACAAACTGGCTTTATAAAGCCCATTCTTATAAGCTATGCTAGGCACTTTCACGTACTATCGCTAGCTTAAGAATCACATACACATTTATATAAAAAAAATTAAAAAGTCTACACTATTTTTTCCTACATAGTAGTAGTTAATAGTTATGTGAAAAATGGGCCAAGTGCCAACAGAACACTTTCTCAAAAGATGACATGACCAGCGTGTGACGCCAGGCAGTTCGTCGCCCGTTCACCGACCGCCTAAAAACAGACAAAACATATGTAAATGTTCAATTTTCTTGAGCTCGTTGGCTGCGTGGCGCGGTACGTGCGCGCCCGTGATCGGAATACTGAGTTTAAAATAAAAAATGGACAATTCGGAAGCTTGGGACGAAACGAATTGAATAGGAATTTGTTTAGTTTCGTATTTATGACCGTATTGTTTGTGTCACGTAACCACGGGGCGGCGGGGCGTCGGAAACGAGATATGAAATGGGTAACGAATGTCTTCTATTGATGGGACGGACATTTCCACTAAGCGTCCGAGACGGTTGCCACATATGAAAAACAACTTTCACGAAATACTTTTCTCCAAAGTTATCATAAATCTTTATTCGACTAGTTAAAATCGTTACGGATTTACAAAACAATTTAACATCATATTTTAAAATCCAATAAATCAAACGTAAAGTTGTGTTCCACACAGCAGCGGCAGCACACAAGTTAAACGTAGAGGTACAACGTTCAAGGTAGAAAAGAGATAAATGATAAAAACAACAAGAAAAAAAAGAGATATTTAGCTTTGTCAGTTACGTGTGATTGCAAATAAACAAAGACCGGCCAGCAGTCACCTAAAGGGTAGACGTCCTAATTAGGAGTATTTTGCATCTTCAAGATTTCGCGCTTGTAGCATATCTATTTAATGTAATATTGTTGGCTATAGTTATACCTATACAGAATTTCATTGATGCTCACTCTGAGCATCCTATTCGGCACGTGACTGTTCTGGTTAAACCGACTCCAACTGTCATTCATAGCGAAACGCAAAAAAGCCCAAAAACGCACAATATTGTTATACAAAATTGAATCGCGGTCGGTGTGTGCGCGTTCAATTATCGCTGTCAACTGCGGTTTCAAAAAAGCGAATCAAATTTGCACCAGAGAGTTTAGGGGATTCGTTTTTTGACATATTTTATTGATATGTTTTCCATATCAAGTTGGTGGATCACTATTTGATGTTAGTTTTGTAACAAATACTCGTGCGGTGATTTTAAAATACATTTTTAAATCTGACTAGGTATATGAATCTATTTATTATAAAGTTAGATGGTTTGTACCCGTAAGAAATTAATATTTTAAAATTATTGATTTCTGATAACGGTCACAACAATGCGAAGAGATTATCTCTTCCATCGTTCACAAACTTCATTGATCACGTCATTGACACCGCGTGTTCAATGACATGAACAGCACGTTCTTACATAAGCCCACCGATAGATACTGCTGCTATAAAACATTTCCCCTAAAATAGTAGAAAAAATTATCTATGAAAAAAAAAACGATTTTTAATGCAATGCAAACCAAATTTAAAAGTTCTTTTACGAATACTACGTTATCTTATTGGCAAATTTAGTTAAGAAAGAAACAAACTCAATTACTAATAATATTATAACTAAATAAAACACTTCCTTCTATCTCCAAGACAGTTCATTTAAAACAAACCGATCGTCCGCAAAAGTAACCGAAACGGAATCAAAAGATAATTTTAATTAAATATAAAAACATTCAGTTGGCCCGCGACTTATTTATTTAGCATTTCAAATGAAATTTTTCAGTGTCGCTTCCAAGTTGCTAACTTTGCGCGCCTTTGAGTTACTGTGTGGACTTAACCGTGTGGTCCAAGAAAGCAGTGATGGCGATATTTTAAAACTAAAATTTACTTTATACAAAGTTCATTAACCTCAGACACTAGTTTATGGAAATAACATATTTCATAATCATTTGCTGTTAATTCAAGTTTTGAAAATATACACTTAAAAGCCTTTACTAGTGATTTTTATGGAGTCTTTTGACTTGTTATTCATTAACGATTAGGTAATTTAACTGATGAATATGCTGAATGTTAAACAGTGAACTGTTAATTTATTGCATTCTGTATAATTGAATAAATATCTTTTAAAGTGTATACTAATTTTGAAAAACTGAAAATTATCTAAATGATGGTATATGTCATATATATATCATCTACTCACGACGGGACATTTGTAGAAATGTTTTGTAACTATAAAATATTTTAAAACATATGCAGTGAATAGGCTCCCAAGAAGAATGACACCTTTTAGACTGCATCTTCGCTTAAAATCAGACAAGATCGCAGTCACATGTCTGCTTATCAATCATAAAACGCTTTCTGAAGGCAACAAAGGCATCCAACAGTGAGGTACAGTAACTCGTCCGCTCTCGCCTGTAACTCGTACCAACAAGCAAGAGCATTGTGCCCGTTAGCAAGTTGGCGTATTGTGGAGATATTGCATTCGCCAGCTGGACTTACTTAGATATTTAGTCCCATTCTTAAAAATACTTGCATTCCCGTCTGCGCTCCGCCGGGAAATGGAGTTTAAGTTATAGTTAAGTAGGTGCTTAGCTGCTATGTAAAATAGCTTATGTTATTGTATTTTTTACTTGATAAATTTTAATTTTATATAGTAGGCTGGAGTTTAAAGGATTATAGTATAAAATCAAACTTCTTAAAAGGCATCATGGTATTTGAAAAGAAATGAACAAAAATTTTTGTAGTGCCATCGTCCTGGCATGTTGCATAAAAATATTTGTTTGGGTGTGACAGTACGTGGATGAAGGTGTGTATGAACCTAATAAATTATCAATTTACAGGAAAAAATTCTACACACATAAAGGTACATTCTTTGCCTTTATAGAATTAATTAATCACGTGTAGAAAGTACATTACGAACCATCAAAATTACAAGAAACTTCTCCAATTAAACAGACGACGCAAGAACCTGCACCAAAAACGCTTCAAAGGATCATAGAACAGACCGCTTTAATAACCCTCGCTAAGAAATGACAGAGTGCAATTATTAATTAGTACATAATCTAAACGCTGAGAAGTTTGATGAGCAAAGTTAGTTCCCGAGCCCGGCCCCGGCTCCGGCCCCGGCGCGCGGCGCAGCGCGGGGAACTATATCCGTTACATCTAATATGCATCCCATCTTACACTATTACTGTTTTACTACTACACTTTAGTATTAAAATCTATTACGGAGTTTCCTGTGAATCAGATACTTGGAATTTATACTCTAAAGTTTTGAATTTTATACCTACCGAGTTGAAAATAATATCTCGGGTAGATGATAATAGTTCAAACTAGTTTAATAATAGAAGGCTTTTTTATTTCAAATTTTGGGTAGTAATGGGTCAGTTTCCTCCTGCGTGAAAAATAAACCAATTGAAAATATGTAACAAATTTTTAAATATTTTTTCATTGATTTAGTGTTGTTTCACATATTTTGAAAATTACCAAATTGTTTGATTGTTGTGTTTATCTCTTATCACGACACTCATATAATATTTGATTATTGAAATATACTAAGAATAATAAATCAATTGTGTAAAATATACTAGTTAACTAGACCGTGATACTCATTAAAAACTTGCAATTTCGTGAATTAACTGCCAAATTTATTAAGTTCCTAATAACTGGTCAAAGGTATTGTTTTAACAGACACTTGTATAGAATAACAAGGACTTTAACTACAGGAGTTAATCAGTTTTGAATGCTATCTGTCATACAGTGACATTTCGCGGTAATCGTCGACGGCGGAGCGAGTACAGTCGCAACCACATAATTCCAGACCGGCTTTATTGGCGACCGTTTATATAATGTTTGTAGTTTTGTGGCTTCAACGTCACTAAAACTAACACGAGTTTCATATGGGACCTAAATTAATACCGACTTATATAAAGCTGAAGACTTTGAAAGCGCTAGTTTCTGGAATTAAGGGTTGGATTTTAAGACTTAGTTCAGTTTGTGAGGGCTACAATTATTAGAAAATTAATAGTTTATAAGCTATTGTTTGTTATTCTAAAGTTCCTGGTCATGACTATGCGGGGGAAACGGTGAGGAGTTGCTCGTTTTTACTTTCTTATATATTAATCTTATTCTGACCATCAAGAATACGCAAAATAATATAATGATTGAATCATTATATTATTCATGCAGTTGATAAGCAGTTATAGTGTAAACATACATTTTGGAAATTAAATATCTATATGGATATTAACATAATATTTCAAACGTTCTTTTATCCTATTCGAAGTACGCTGAAAGACGTATATTGGCAAACCAAATTGCCGAATAGCTGTCTTCAAATTTAATTTTGTCTCAATATGTCTGAGTTGAAAAAGGCAGTCGTATTAGAACGGAGATTAATTTCAATTTTATTAGCTTTGCTTACATTATATTGATGTTTGAAATGCTCTAATCTTATCAGTTTGAATTGGCATTTCAGAAACTTTCTTACTAATATTGTAGACTCTAAGTTTTGTGAATTTGTTTGTTCTCCTTTCACGTTAAAACTTATATTGATAAGTTTATATGACTGAAATTTAGTTTATAATCAGGATTATGAAATTAAAGTGTCTCTTTCTCTCTCAATCTCTGTTGATGAGCACAATGTACATACTATTAGTTCGGCGTATTCCTAAATTGTGTATGCGTTTTATTGTTTTTACAAACTATGTTTTTTAGTATAATTTTAACATGTTGTATGATGAGAAATGTATCTGCTAGTTATTTTCAAACTCCGGCAACAACTAACCAAGTGCCTCCATCAAATAAAACTACTTACTGCTCATTTATTTCGTTCGAATTTAAATGTCTCAAGCATAGATAAATTCCTTTGAAAGTGTTAGCTTGAACTGACGGCTCAAATAAGATTTAAAGTGAAATCAATTTACTTATAGATTGTCTTTGAGCCCGCATCCGACTTCAAAAGCTTTACATCATTAGATATTAGTTGAAGACTGTATACTTTTGTGTTTAATTCTGATCTTATTCTGCGATGTTCAATAAATTTGAAGATCTCTTATGTTTTATGGTACTGGTACTGTTGATTATAAAAGTGTATTTACTTTAACAAGCCGTCTTATGATCAAAGTATTATTTTAATATTAAATGTCGTGGGATAGGATGATGTTAACAGTGATTTGCAATAAAATAATTTTTAACAAAAATAAACCGACTTCGAACTAAAAAGCAAAAAAAAAAATTGGTTCCCACTAATTAATTTTCATTTAGTATAAAGAAATGATTTATTACTTTTTTTTATAATAAATAAAGTCGGTACCAAGTAAATGCTACAACAATCTATACGAATTCGATTTAACCAAACAAACACTTATTGTTTTACTTGTTTGTTGTTTTAGCCGACTGTTGAATTGATGAATGAAGTTTTCAAAACATGTCAAACCTAATAAGTAATATAATGACAGAAAGAGAAATTTCCTTCTAATCACAACACTATAATATAAGCCTTTGATGGTTGCTGTAATTTTGAACTTGTTTATCAACTTCTGCAGGCGACTGTACTGGTTTTCATGCAGGTTAATAGGACGTCTGGGCGTTCTATTGTTCGTTGTTCCAGGCCATCCGATCATTATGAAATTCGATGCTAACCTCATTTTAGTTACTAACATATTCAGATAATTAGACAATAGGTTTGACATAATAAGCAAATGTATGTTTGTACTACACCAGGGCTGCTTATAGTGGGGTCGGTAACATAATTGCGAAGGGACCGCAATCATTTAGATAACTTTCATTAATAAAATTTAATTTATAAATGTTTAGGAATTCTTATATACCTTAACTGTTTGCTCAAGCGAGTACCAGAGCAGGAGGCTCGTATGATTGTAAGTGACCTCTGGCCATAAATCTCAAGGCAAAGGCTAGGTTAATATCTTTGCCGTCCTTTAAGAGATGGCATAATACATACCTGTATAGTACGCGTCACGAATGTTTAGCGCTGAACGAAACCTGCGCAGAAGTCAAAAATAGGGTATCGAGGTAGCGGCACGGGGCGCGGGGCGCGTGATCGTCGGGTGCGCGAGCGTTGATTGGTTGTCCCAGTCGCGTTGTCTTTCTCGCACCAATATGACAATTACGAGCGCGAATCTACCGATTCTCAGCTATTCTCGTCAATCGCTAAATATAAATGACGCGTACTATAATTAATACAATTTATACAATACTAGCTGTGCCAGCGACTTTGCCCGCGTAGAAAAGTGACTTTGGGCAGCATTTTTGAAAATGCCTAACCCGCGCCAACAAACGTTCTGCGAGTTCAACGTGATTCTTTAAATTGCCATAACTTTTTTATTTAACAACTGATTGACATGAATTAAACACTAAATGTTAAGTGAAGCTTACCACAATATATCATTGAAAACCCCATCTAGATGGGATAAGCCGTTTCTGATATAAGCGTGCACCAACAAACAGACAAACAGACAAAAATTTCAAAAATCATTGTTTTGGGTTCTATTGCGTTAATAAAGGTCTCCTATAATATTTTTTCTCATATATCTTCCATGAACAGACAGCGACTCGTTACATTTTTATTATATGTATAGAATAGATAAGACAAAAGGGAATAATAGATGGACATGGGTGGGACGTACACATGTACGTCTACTGTACTTCATACATATTCTTCTTCTACGGCGTGTCACTCAGAGTAGTCATGGTCATCCTGAAACCTGTCTCGTACATACATATGCAGGGGTAGAAAATATGTAATTTGTTGACACCGGTTTTATATACGAGGATAGTACCATCTGATTCTAAGCAGAATTTGAAGCATAGGGGAAAGGAACTTTCGAGAATAATCCTCTTCTCGTAAGTACTTTTGATGGTTTAAGTACCCCTGGACTATAATATTATTCTTCCGGGAGCGTAACATTCCGGCAACAAAAGACAAAAGTAATTATGAGGTGGGTCCAAACAACAAGTAGAATCAGAGCAATAAGATCAAACAACGTGCATCAAAGCCAACTCGCGTTTGTCTCGATTACCGGCTTCACACAACCACCCCCCCCCTCCCCTCTCCCTTCCCCCCACCCCACCCCCCCCCCCCCCCTTGCTATCCACTACGAGGTTCCGTATATATTATACTTGTTTAAGAAAGTTTAAATTGTTGTTCAGTTTTGGAGTGTCAACGGTTTTTAACCCCCCACGCAAAAACGACGGGGTGTTTTAATTTTGACGTGTCTGTGTATGTGTGTCAGTGTGTAGGCAAAGTAGCTCCCAAGTGGATGGTCCGATTTTAATGCGGTTTTTTTTGTTTGAAAGGTATATATTAACTATGTTTGGAGGAAATCGGGTAACATTGAGCGATTTAAAAAAAAAAATTATACTTAGAATGCGTTACAGAAAATCAACTTAATGATCAATTTACAGCTCCAGCATTTAGTGAGTCACAGTATGGGAGACTTTATTGTTTTTGTTATTTGAAAGTTTTAATCAATTTTCTTATATCTTATCTTACAACGTCTATTGCATATGCAATATAATAAATTTATCTTTCTTTCTTTCTCTATTTATTCTACAGAATGCAGACTATTTTACATAATGTTAAATGCATATCTTAATATAAAGTGTATATAATTTCCGAAAGCTATAAGCATACAATCAGGTTGCCTGGCAGAGATTGCTATGTAGCAATAAGGTCCCTTTTGTGCATAACTATTTAAGTTTTCTTTGTATATGTTGTGTATCTTTTTTTCTTTATGTACAATAAAGTGTTTTAAATAAATACAACCAAAATCAACTAAAGAAAATATTTTAAGTGACACAGAACCATACGTACCTATGTAATATAACATTAGTTTATATTGTGAGACAATGCTGCATATAAATACAGACAAAACAATGACATCTATGAGTCGTACAAAGAATGTTCTAGAATAAAGAATGCTCTCGACCTACATCTCCAGTGCGCTTGAGCCGCGGCCACCTGCACCGCGCTCCGAGCCGCGGGTCCACCTTAATTGGTCATTGACACCACTCTAAAATCTCCCGTTCCGTCTCATTATTTCATGACATCTGTTTTGATGAATCTGATTTTTATGAAAATTATAAATTTCAAAATGTTTGTTAAGATAATATAAATAAATAATTATTTACAAATGCATTTAAAGTTAATTTACTATCATATTCCACGGTCATTTTAAATTTTTTTTTACGATAAAAGGCAGCCTGTGTTATAGGTCTTATCTGTCAATTTATTAAATTTCATCAAAATCGGTTCAGTAATTTAGTTCTTAATACGTATCACATATAGAGTTACTTGTGTTCTGCATTTATAAACGAGTTAGCTCGTCAGTATGCATTAATTAATGTATGTCACCATAACAAAAATTGACCTGACTAAACACTATAAGTAAAGATTTTGTTCTGCTATTCCTGTAATAGAAAGTAAATTACCCAATGTTACAGTACAGTACATATAGTACCAGTATATGTCAGGTATATGTTAGTGAACGCAGGTAACATTACATGAGGTGAGCAGTAAGTCGGTCAGCGGAGGGCCGACAGCGCCTATTGTCGGTGATATATCGAGCTACGAGATATTACATAAACTGTGTAATTTATGTCCAACATACATACATACAAACATACATCGAGAGACTGAGCGCAGTGCGTACTATTGTATCGCTAACCGAATTATGGATAACTAGCTGCAGCCCGCGACTCCGTCCGCATTGAATTTCATATAAAGTTTGACTCCCTCCTTCCCCCAATTTTATCCCTTTTTTTCAGTTAAAAAGTAGCCTATGTTCCTTCTCAGGCTCTAGACCATCTGTGTACCAAATTTCATTACAATCGGTTTAGCGGTTTGGCCCTGAAAGCTAAAATTATAAAAAGTTTTAACCCCTCGCGCAACCTTTTGGGGGTTGATTAAAAAAACCAGCCTGTGTCCTTCCCCAGGCTTTAGACTATCGGTTCAGTAGTTTTATTGTGATGGAAAGACAGACAGACAGATTTACTTTCACATTTATATTTTAGAAAGGATTAATGCAATCCTCATAAAGCTATCATACAGTAAGAATTTAATAATTACAAAAATAAATGCTTTCAAACAAATGATCTCTTAAGCTTTAAATATTGAATAATCCGTATAATACAAGCTACATATTATCTCGGACTATACATAAAGTGATCTGACATCAATTATGGCTAATTATAGCGACTGATAAAGCCTACTGATAAGCTTGAGAATGATTGACGGACAGACAGACTGTCGTCTCATTATATATGTCTATAGATCACTAACTTCTACACCAAATTTACTTATATAAATATTCATTACTAGCCGTGCCCCGTGATTTTACCCGCGTAGTCGTATATCCCGGGGCAATGCCAGGATATTAAGTCCTTTGTGCTAGACCTATCTACATACCAAATTTCAACTAAATCGGTCCAGCCGTTTTTGCGTGAAAGAATAAATATCATACATCCATACATACATTTGCACAAACTTTCACCTTTATATTTTTAGTAAAGTGAGATACATATATGTTTTGATAACTAGATCAAATTACGTTAAAATCAACACTTAAATGTCAATTTACTAAAACATTTGTTTTGACAGTACACGTTTGATATAAATGTTTAAATATTGATGCGACAAATTACTTATATTAGTTATTTAAACAACGCATTATTTTGGCTAAAGTCGAATGAAGAGATCAAATATTATAAATAGTTGGTTTACAATATGTTTACTAAATGCGAAAACATTTAAATGTCTTTACGCTTTCTTGTTTAAATCGATATTGGTCACGACTATTAGTTTTATTTTTCAAAAAAATAAAAAAAATAAACACACAAGACACGGAGATTGTAATATATATAGGTATGTATAAAGTTGTCAAGTCACATAACATTTGAATATCGTGAACTTATTACCGGCTCGTTGGCGCTAAATGGAGCGCAATTAGAAGTCAAACTTGCTACAATAAGAGCCCTCGACTTGGGACGTGTATAATTCAGCACTTATGATTTATATTCCGAAATTTATTGAGGTTCGTTCAACAAACTTTAATAAATAACTAAGCTTTTAACTTCGTCTGGGGACCGTTGTGTGCGCATTACTAATGGAGGGCTGTTTCATTTTTAGTCTGTGCTAATGTCACTGTCAAATATGTTATGTCAGATATTGAAAATGAGTGTTATTGGAAGCACATGTGAAACTATCGAATATCGTTGTTATAGGTTTATTGGTGTTATAAGTTATAAACTGATTTATATGTATAATAATTCTGCAATTAATATCTGTTTACGTATCTTATAATAATGCATATTATGTCTTCACTAAATGAGTATAGTTGTAATAATTATAATGCTTCTATAATTGATAAATTATTGCTAAATAATGTGTCTGTGGCAAATGTCATGATTTGAATGTTTTGTTTCCTTCACTCATTTGTCACCGGTGTTTTGAAGGAAAAGCGGGAGCGTCATTCTTAGAACAGAAAATAATTGTATTCTATATGATAAATGTATTTAATAAATATAATATATTAGAGTTCTGCCGTGTCCAAGAAAAGTGATTGTATTCTCAAAGATAAATGTCTTAAATAAATATAATAATTAAAGTTTGGTGTATGGAGCTATCCACTTGTGTGGTATTCAACATCAAATCGCTTTGTTTTGTTACATTATGAAGTACCTACGCCCTTCTTTCTTAGTTACATAATTAGAAACGCAAGCCTAAAAGTGGGACTACGTGTGCTTCCTTGTGTGTCATTAATTTTAGTTCTCTTTATGATATATATACTAGCGAAGAAACCCGGCTCTGCTCGCATATGTTATGCAAGTATTATGCATATAAACCTTCCTTTTAAATCACTCGATTTTAACAAAAAATGCATTGGAATCAGTTGCGTAGTTTTAAAGGTGAAACATACATAGGGATATAGGGACATTGAAAGCGACCTGTTTTATACTATGTACCTATGTAGTGATGAGTATTGTAAATGTCGTATGTAGCCTGTCTTTATCGTACTCGATATTCGTTTCCGACAATAATTGGCTCACCGCAATCCATCTCTCAATATTTCAGTCGCCGTTCATTTTCATTCATTTAAAAAAATATATTCCGAATCTCGACGGTGTATTTTTAAAAGCAATTCCCGCTGCGAAAGTATTCAACAATATTATTTTTCATTTTGTAGATATAATAAAAACAGAGAAAAGTTGAAAGATAACTTTCAGTCAATCGATGCTGAAATGGGTCGCTTGTATTTTAAATTGATACTTGTTTTTTAACCGCTTTGTGTTTTGTAAGATGAATATGTGATGTGTTCGTTTGTGTTAGCTGCCGTAGGGATACACAGCTAAATGTTAACTAGCCCTGCCCCGCGATTTTGCCAGCACCGGTATATAAATTATCCTATGTGTTAATCCACACATTATCACCTATCTACCAACCACATATCAATTAAATCGGTCCAGCCGTTTTTGTGTAAAAGTTTCACATTCATAATATTAGTAGGATAGGGAACTTACATATTTGTCACTGCTGCCCGCGACTCCGTCCGCATGGACTTTCAAATAAACTGTGATCCCCCACCCTTTTAATCCTTTTTTCCAGTTAAAAAGTAGCCTATGTCTTTTCTGAGGCTCTAGACCATCTGTGTACCAAATTTCGTTCTAATCGGTTCAGTAGTTTTAGCGTGATGAAAAGACAGACAGACAGAGTTACTTTCGCATTTATAATATTAGTATGGCTTATGAGTGTAAAATTAAATCTGTCTGTTAATTTCAATTCATTGCATCGGTTTGGGTAAAATTTTGTACAGGATATGAAAAGAAAGGACAAAGTTTTTGTTTTGTTCTATTCTTACTAAGTACTAACCGACTTCAAGAAAAATAAGATTTTTCGATTCTACCGTACATATCGATTTAAACAAAACGTTTATGATAATTTTCAAAGTAACGTTTCCACGGAGATTTATGGGAAAAGCTACTCTTGAATAAATTTATAAAATAAAATCAAATCTATTTAAGATTCAACTTCCTCTATGTCGATTCATAGAGATATGTTTAAAATTAAATTAAGCTGACCCCGTTCAATATTTGCCGAGAGAATTTATTTGTAGGAAAAGATAAGAGGATTACTGGTATTATATTTGTGTGTATGTACACTATGTATGTATATGTACAAAACTAATTGGACACTCATAATTATATTTTGTCAAAAGTAATTATCTCTTTGTAAAAGTAATTATTTTCGAAGATAATTAAAACTAATGATTAATACTAGTCTCAAATATATATTATTTAAGAAGCATGCAAATAAATATAAATTAGTATTTATTTGGAAACGAAAACTATGCGTACAGCCGTGGGCCGCGACTAGTCATTACATCGTATAAAACAAAGTCGCTTTTTGTCTGTCCCTATGTAGGTATGCTTAAATCTTAAAAATGATGTAACCAATTTTCATGCGGTTCTTTTAATAAGATAGAGTGATTAGAAGGTGGTTTTTGTGAGTGTTTATAATAAAGCGCGGGGCACAGCTTGTTTAAGTAGCTTGTTTAAAACCGGCATGAATATATTATTATGTTTCATAAAATTAATGCTACGTTTTATAAATATTATATTATTGATGAACAAAGCGGATTGTTTTAATACTGAACAATTAATTATGTAAGCTAATGAATGTGTGTTTAAAAACCTACGCTATTAAAATAATTTATATAAGGAAATGTTTTTTCCAATAAAACAATATTATAAGTTTCTAGAATTTGTCAACTTTCTTTTTAGGTACATGTTTTCTTTTTGATTTAGATAATTTGTCTATGGTGTATATAAATTATAAGTATATTATATATATTAATATTTGTTAAAGTAATTAATTAATGTTATTACTTTTAAACATAATTAACAAAAATTTATCAAAAGGAATCTCGCAATTAAGGCGCCGACAAAGTTAGGTAAAGGTCAGTATGGAAAAATCTTGTTATAAATATAAAATATAATGCGTTAGTATATATTTTTGTAAAAAATTACGTAATTTTGATACCGTTTTGCGTAAAACGCAAAACGACTGAATGAATTTGCGTAAAATTTGGCATGTAGGTAGTAGTAGTAGTTCATAATGTGGACTAACGTATAGTATACTATTAAGTCTTCACAGGACATTAGTAGTCTGTTATATTTTAAATTTGTAAATCGAATTCATATCACATTATCACGATATTGGAATAGTAAATAAAGCTCAAATCTAGGAAGATCCCGAGTCAGGCTAGATCTAAATGACCTAGGTTCAGACTAAGTTTTCTCATCAATTACATCGTATCGCTAAGTCCTGCTTGAGCGCTGTCAAGTTGCGCTTAAGTTATTCAATATGTTGAGCTTTATTAATAAGCTATGTTGATTTTGGATGCTTAAATGTGCTTAGTTAAGTGTTTAAAATAATTTAGGGTTATTAATATGTTAAGACTTAAACTGAAAATAGATAAAATATTTTATTTTTGAAGCGAGAAGTATTAATTATTTTAGTACCTATCTATACATATTACTTAACATAATCAAAGTAGACATTCATTGCAATATTTTTCCTATTTTTCTTCTATCTGACTTTCTCTTTCTCTCTACTTGATTTAAAATATTATTTAGCTTTATGCATTACCATGGTTGGCTGGAAAATATCTTTGTCTAGCGGTAAGACATCTTATAAATAAATTATTAAGTCTTGTATATTGTATTTTACTTTTTTAATTGTCTAGTTTATCAATGGTGTTTCCTAGAAAAAGTAACATAGACTGGCGTTATTTTAACATTATTCGCTTAGATAGATATACGAATAATAATAGAATTTCTTACTAAATAGTCTATTCCGTGAATAACAGTTTCGGCAAATATAAAGATTTTTCCAGTTCTGTTTACATTCAATTACCCTCGTCCAAGTTTAGTAATAAGGCATCCATACCGCGTCGTTTGGATAGGATTCTTGCAAACTCAATATTTTGACGTCTTTCGTTCTATGTAAATATTTTTATGTGATATTAACTTTTATTATACAAGGGTGATTGAATGTCGGGTAGGTTAAATTGAGCAAAGATATTCCGTAGTAGAATAAGGTTTTGTGTATCTAAAATGATATTTTACTAATTATTATAACTGTTTTTAAGGCTGTAGATGTATACTTCCTTATAAAACTTGTAAAAAATAGAAAATTAAATTAATTAATTTTTTCTTGATGGGTAGTGGAAAGTGTAAAGTATAGGTGGGTAAAATAGCAGGAGATGCTACTGCAACATATTATTCATTTCTCTCATAAACTGCTACTTTATACACGCGTGGATAAACCGCTATGCTCTCAAAATAAACGCGTTAAATAACTAACGTCTTTATTCAGGTTATGTGGAGGAGGCGAGCTCGCAACGTCGCATCACAAAACCTTTTCGCATCACAAACAAGCCTTTGTCGGCGGGACATTATCATCTGTCACTTGTCAAACGAGAATGCACTTTACCCTGACCTAATAAAGTTGCAAATCATTTGCACCTCCCCCACAAACACCAATTGAAATTTACATCCTCACGAATTACTAGCCAAGTTATATTAATCCGAGATTGCGGTAAGGGTTGCGCCACATTCGAGACGTCGCCCGCAAATATGTATTTAATGCGGAGTCATTGGGAGGGACCGCGCGAAGTTTGGAGCCACCTTAATTCGCTTTTATGCATTATGGCTCTGTCGAGTTGTTCTTGAATTTGTTATTGCGAGATTTAGCGTTATTGTTGCAATTCGGCTAACGTTTTATTGTGCGTGTAAACATGAAAACATGAGGGGTGTTCACTGCTGCTTGCTACAAAGGGTTCTTAGAACGGAGCGAAGAAATTAAAGAAGTTAAGATTAACTAAACAGAAAATTACATAAAATGTGTTAGACAATAATGGGCGATCAAATTAAAGTATCTACTATTTCTGGTAGTTATAATTATGTCTTTTGTTATGGTGTTAGAGCCATGTTGTTAGGCTAATTAAGGTTAGCTTGCATTGGGGTGGTACCATCAAAACCAGCGTCAAGGAATGGTGAATATCCCTTTATTTATCTTTTTATTAAAGGCCGGCAACACATTCGGGTCGCAATCATACCTAAATAGTCTCCTACCATCAGGCAAACCTAAAAAAAATAACAATTAATTACTCTTTCAGATTATAATATAACTAGCTGTGCCCGCGACTTCGTCCGCGTGGAATAGTTATTTTGAGCATCATATTTAATTTTGCAAACCTTTCTGTCATTATCTATACTAATATTATAAAAGGAAAAGATTTGGGTTTTTGTATGTAATGAATATACTCATAAAGTACTGGACTATTTTAATAATTGTTTTTTCATTAGAAAGCTACCTTGAAAATGAAATGAAAATGAAAAATGTTTTATTTCTGTGTAAATGTGAACCAAATATTTTCACCTACCACCGGTTCGGAAACTAACCCGTCGAGAAGAACCGGCATAAGAAACTCGCACGGGTCCTACACTTTTTGCCGGAAAAATCATCTTTTAGAATAAAATTTACAATTCTGTAACATAATTGTAAGTCATATTATCATAATGTCAATCAGATCACTAATCAAAAGTTTAGTATTATGTCAACCCGTGCGAAGCCGGGACGGCCCGCTAGTCTTAGACCGTAATTATTTTAAAGTACTTCTGCGTAAATTATATTTTTTGTTTTATTATCTTGTGGTAGAAGGACACAACCCGATCTTGATAACGCGAAATATAGTTGGCTGTGTGAAAAGCAGTCTTGTCGTAAATCGATTCCTGCGTGTTTAAATGATTGCCCCTGTGATTTATTAATAATTGTAATGGCGAAAGATAGCTTAACGGGAAATTGAATCCTATAAAATATTTATAAAGTATTGTTACACATGAAAATATAAGAACCCAAATATTATCCTCAAAACAAAACAAAATAGTATTCAAAAATTATTTATCTACGACGATATTATTAGCAAAAACAAATAACGCTTCATACAACTATTCAGAGGGGAGCCGACCACGCGCCTGAGCCGCGCGGCGCGCGGTATGTAATGGTAGTTCATGCAGCGCATGAATTATATTGGAGTTATTTTAAAATGCTAATATCTTCTACGATTATTGAAATTGAGTGATGTCAAAGACAATTTTGTTTACAGTAAAGTACTCTGAATCAATAACACATTGTAGCTATACTAATGTTCTGGGTCCAAATTAAAACTAAAGTCAAGTTCAAGTAAAGCAATATATTACGAATAGCGATACACAATAGTCGGCGGGCAAGCGGACGTGCGTCTGCCGTCGAAGCAAGCGAGAAGTGATCGCAGCGGAGATAGCCGAGGAAGCGCTCGTGCGCCGCTGCTACCGAAGGTTCCCGACGCGTTAATTTCGAACAAATTTGATTACCATAAAAACGATTCTAGTGACTCAACCTTAAAAGATAGACATATGCTGTCGCGGACTTTTTTTTAGATCTTTTAAAGAGGAATAATTCTTTCATACATATTTTTTTTGTATCTTGAACCGTTTTCGCAGCGCACGCACCGGAAGCCGTCAAGTATGAATAATTTCTCCCGTTTTTTCCACATTTTCCATTATATCTTCGCTCCTATTAGTCGCAGCGAGCTGTTATGTTGCCTAAAGCCTTCCTCGATAAATTGTCTATTCAATAAAAAAAGAATTTTTCAATTCGAACCAGTACTTCCTGAGATTAGCGCGTTCAAACAAACAAACAAACAAACAAACAAACAAACTCTTCAGCTTTATATATTAGTATAGATATATTAAGTAAAAATACAATCAGTGGATTAAATTTTTCACAGCTAATAAAAATATTTATAAATTTAATTATGAAGCAAAAATAAATATGCACAAAATGCATTTAACAGCGAACACAATCTCGCGTGAACAATGAACTAATTGCAGCAACAACATACCACCCGTTTAATTTATATGTTAGTATTTGTAGAATTTTATAACGTTTTATTTATAAATAACAAGTTGATTTATAAATCGCTTTTTAGCGTTAATCTTTATAATATACTAGCTTTTACCTTGGTTTTACGCGTTATTTATTCGAATGAAGGTTGACATTATAAAATACGGTAGTAATTATTTTATATATTATGACAGCGCAGTGGTGGCATGCGCATACAGTACTTGGCCGTTGCAACATTACTTTATTTTAATCTACTAACCAGCGTAAGATACTCCTAATGACATAAGCTATCTGCCAATAGTCTCGTCAAAACCGCTCCAGTCATATCAGAGACTATCCGAAACAAACAGACACACAGAAAAAAGGAGTAAAAATAGGTTATTTCAATATGACAAACAGACACTCCAACATTATTTACACGTGTGTAAATTTAAAGCGACATTATTTATAGCGTAGCCTGATTGCTGGTAATTAGCATGTTATTTTTAATTTAAATTCGGTTAAGTTTAGGTGTTCGCGTGGAAAGCCTTCATTAAGGCTATACTAAATATACTATACTGTATGACGACAATCGAGCCATATTTAGCTTTGACATTCAGTTGCACTCGCTAACCTCAATAAAAACCATGCAATTTGCATTTATATTTGTAGCAGTCGACTTTCATAATGTATTATGCTAGCTGCGATATATGAAAAAGGTTTTACTCAACTTTTTTTAAAGACTGAACCATTCATTGCAGAGCGCATTACAAGTACATTGGAACAATACATAAGATATAAGATACTTTATAATAATTAAAAAATAAATTAATATAAACAGAAAAGGACAATGTCCTGAAAGGGTTACCGCAGTGTGATGAAGCTGTGAATTGGGTATTAACAGCTCCAACGCTGATTTTCAGTCATTTTCAATAATATTACAGACATGAAAGTTTCATGCACAAGTACTGACTATACATTTGTCTTCGATATTAGTTATCCTTTTATTGTCCCGAGAACAGGCTAGTCATCTAAAAAAATATTGTTCATATTATAAAATTTTTACAACACTGATATCCATATTTCTACAATTTGACGATATTAAATCTTTTTTTTTTCAAGTTGATGTTAAATATATTTTTTTAGAAGAGGTATCTTATAGAGATTAGAGAGGTATCTTGTTTCTTATCTACTAAAAATCACGGATCTTTTTAATATCAGACGACAAACTTGTTTATTCTAGTATAAGATATAGTTGTTTACGACACTAGTGACGTCCTTCACTGGACTCGTGTTTTAGATCAACCGTGTATGAATTTTAATGATTAATAGATGCATTTTAAGTTGAGCGAATCTAAATATTTCACGCCCACGAGTCGACGTCTGGGCGATGTTATTAAAAACGAAACAGCTGAAGCTTTAATTTAAAAAAATGCTTATTCAATAGACTTACGTATAATAAAAAGCGATAATCAGTGAAATTTCGAGAAATTTCGATGTACAATGAAATTCGACGCGCCCATTGGCACGGAATTAATCCCGCCCAATAAATATGCTCCAAAATGTTTCGCGATTTAAAACATTCATAACGATCCGCCATACTTCGCACTGACATAGATATTTGATATTACATTTCATTACAATATACGATGCCTGTTGTCATTCGAGCGAATTCGATTTGGCCAGACGTTTATTTATTGTGAAATCAATTCTTTTGTTAGCTTTGCTTATTTTTATATTTCTAAGAATCTCTTTTAAATTTTGAACTATATTTCTAAATAAGAAATCGAACACGTTCGAATGCGGCCACGGATTCTTTTTTTTTCTTTTTCTTGCGGTAATTTGTGCAGCCAGTGTCAAGTGTTCCACCGTGTATGAATATCAATAATAAAAGTTTGAATTTAAAGTTAAACAAATCTAAACGCCGGACACTTTTCGATGTTGCTATTTATTTTTAAAATTCGAACTATTTTTTGAATAAGAAACACATTCAAAATTGGCCATTGATTCTTTTTTTTTCTTGCGTTAATTGTGCAGCCAGTGTCAAGTGTTCCATGAGTGTTACCATACCCGAAAAGCAAAACAGAGTAAAAAAACGCGCCCCTTACTCCCCCATCGATCATTGTCAGCGGCGGCCGGCGGGCTGCGCGGCTCATTATCTCTAAAAATAAAAGTTTAATTGCGTGTTAACTAATTTTTAACAGCAAACGCGTTTGTTTACACGTTGAGTGGTCCCTTTTCAGTCTGTAACTCATGATTCATATTTTTTCTTTATTATCTGTGTCTGCTGTCAAGTGGCAATGACGATGACAATCATAATGTGATTAAGAAGTTTAAAAGAAAAAATAAACAAAATATTGAGATATAGAATGTATTTTAATACGATGTAAACGGTCGTCAATAGATTTCCGTTATGAAAAAAATAAAATATAGAAATGCCAAATCATTAATATTTTATTGTTATCATGTCAGGACATTTATTTATTGAATATTTTACTGTTAAGATGACTTGTTATTATGCAATATTTTTCTGTAAAATGAATTTCAATTATTCACAGTATTATTATTATTTTTCAAATAATTCCTTACACATACATTTAATCATACAGAAGAGAATAAAGGGAATACCTTACTGTCAGTAGTGACGTATAATTTAGCCAGGAAATAGAAACGGTAAGGTGCGGTTCAATTCCCGACGTGACCGGACTGCGGCCGTACCTTGAAGCTGAGGAAATAACACTTCATACTATTTTAACATTTATAGATACCTAATATACATCATTTTATTTATTTTTTTTTTTAATTTATTTTCTGACACGCAGCAATCTGGTACCTCGGACATTTAAATTTTGGCTGTCTTGGGACCACTCTTAAAATAAATTTGTAACACGACAAAAAAATGTTCAACGTTGAAAATCAAATTTAATATTGCTCTAACGTGTCTATAGTTATGATGTCAACCACAAAAGCTTGATGTACTTACATATGATCCAAACGCGAACAGCAAACACAACATTTCAATCAGGGCACGTCGGTAATGGCGGCCACGCCTCTGTAATGCACCGCCATTATGTCCGTACCATTATAACACACGAACTTCATTAGCTTATTTAACGATACGCTTATTCATATTAACTGGAAACACGCTCTGGTATCATACATTAAGTATTTATACATGCTTTCATTTATTCTATAGATCTCGGGTAGATGACCATGGGGCGTTTTATAGCATAAGAGGCAAACGTGTAGGCGAGTCACCTGATGGAAATGGTCATCGACGCTTCGCAGAGCTTAACACCCTGGAGCTGGTTTTTGAAGCACACTAAGTTGTAATTCATCAAAAATACCGTATAAGAATGTTAATTCCACTTGTACTTGGACCTGTACCAAGAAGAGGTACAGAAGAATTTACCAAAAAAGGACAGAAAGTAAGACAAGTACTGACTCCAGCTCGCACTGATCAAGTTTCGACTTTAATATTACCCAACAGATATTCAAAAGCGACTTACAAAAGATACAATCGTTAATTCTGTCTCGTGTCTCTGTGTGTGTGACGCGCTACTCCAAACCAAATCCTTTTTATTTCGCCAAACTTTAGACTAGAGAATTGACGCTAACTGGACTTTACCCGTGCCAATGTTTTCCCAATTTCCCTTTTACAATACAATAGTAAAAACTTTAAAAGAGACTGCGCTGTTGTTTGTAAAAACATTGGTGAAAAACTGCCACAATTTATTTAAGGTTTGCGGAATATATTGTGTATGAAAAGAAATGCCAATTTATTATCAATTATTATTGACGACGTTTCACTTAGGGAATGTTCAGAATTGAAATCTGAGTTACCCTAAAATTATTAACACATGATAGTTGATATAAAATCTTTTCAAAAAGCCACCAGCCTACTACTTCTCTGTCCTCATTATCTTCACGCTTACTATTACATCTTTGTATTTTATTTTACATACTCGTAGTCGCAGTCTGGTAGGGCTTTTAAAATTATTTTCGAAAATTGATTTACTAATGATCATTGATACCCACAAATTCAACCACCTTACACTATAAGCATACATTTAATATCAATGAACGACCAACAATTTACAAAAACAACTTTTATTTATATACTTATCGCTGAAATTTAAATACGTACAATGAAAGTGAGGCCAGTTAAACCGAGCCAATGTCCCGCCGGCTCGCGTCTCCCCCACAGGCCACAGTACACTGACATTCCGCTACATAAAACTTTACACTACTCTACTAAATGTACTTCCTAAAATAGCTACAACTTTTACAATGCATAGAGTGAGGCGGAATATAGAAATACTATGAAACGAATTAATATTAAGTTTTTTCATTTAATTGTATTATTGAAGTCTCTGATATCGATTAAAATAGTCAACTTCAAATTGATGATGCAGTGGATTAGTAAAACAAAATTCTCATTATATGAATAATTGTAATATTGAAATATTTCTTTAGAAACTCTAATAACTATAAATTAAAACACTTAAAACTAATAACAAAAACTATTAAGCATTTTAAGATGAAATATTTTGTGTTGTCAGACCAGAGGAATATTTGTCGTAGTATTGACTGACTTATGCTCACAATTACACAACGCGAAGACGGACAGATTGCTTTTTGTGTAACACCCTTATATTTGTTATACGGTACAATAAAATTATATAAAAAACCGGCCAAGTGCCGCGCCTACTTTATTTATATTTATTTCACTACACTATAAGAATATAAAAAAAAAACGGCTTCGCGCACGACTGGTTCCGCACCGTACATAACAATGATAAGGAAATTTAATTGTTGTTAAATCTTATGCTCAATTCGAAATTCTGTGAATATTTCAAACGTGTTACTGTTGCTAGTATTTCCCCTCATCTGTTTCCCCTCCCCTCATTTGTTTGTTTGTTTGAACGCGCTAATCTCAGGATGTACTAGTTCGTATTGAAAAATTCTTTTTTTATTGAATTGACCATTTATCGAGAAAGGCTTTAGGCTACATAACATCACGCTGCGACTAATAGGAGCGAAGATATAAAGGAAAATGTGGAAAAAACGGGAAAAATTATTCATCTTTGAGGGCTTCCTTTGCGTGCGCTGCTAAAACGGTTCGAGATACAAAAATAATATGTATGAAAGAATTATTCCTCTTTAAATGATCTAAAAAAAAGTCCGCGACAGTATATGTCTCTCTTCTAAGATTGACTCACTATAACATAATAATAGAAATAGATCCGTCGCGAGCAACAGCTAGTTTAAAATACATCGGTTCTGTGTAGGTTTCAAGTTGCCATATGTGTAAGTTTAGGCAGTATCGTTATAAGCGAGATAAGTAAAGCAGAGGTACAATGAGTGTCGAAAGTTCAGCACTAAGCGAATAAGTAAGTTGGAATAAGATCCTCGCTTACAGTATTGTTATGAGTGGAAGCTCATGAAATAACCTTATAATATTTTGATATTATTTGTTTATTGCTTTGATGTATCCAAATATATATTTCTTCACGTAGGCTTCATGCTATATGTAATGACTTGAATCGTAATAGAACACTAGTTCTGGAATTTTTTTACACAAAAACTGTTGGGAGTCTTAAAATAAAAAATATAAAAAATCACGGCTTTAAATAAGGATAGAAGTCAGGATAAAATAATGCGCAATTTCCTGTAATGTGAGCGTTTTCGTGTTTTATATCTCGAATTTAGTTAATAACGCTTCGACGCACCACTCCTCTGCCTCCTCGCAGAGCCGGCACTAACGTCTGTTTTATGCCCGCTTGATGCAATCAAATCAAGCCGAAATGCCCTCACTCGGATTTATCGCCGAGCACACTAGGTTAATCGTTTTTTCGATAGCCTCCTCCTCAGGAACGTCACTTCCCATACTCACTTTATCACTCTTGTTCTCTCATTCGTGTCAATCTGTCCGTCAAACAAACTTAGCCGCACTATTTTCGACCCTCCGGGTACGAGCCTAAAACCTATTCTGTTTTGACGAGCTAGTAATGACCACTTCTTTTTATTTACCAACTTCTCATCAGCGACCGAACTGGAACCTATTTCTAGCACAATAAGGGCTGTTTTGGCAAGAACTCGATTAGATTTCTGCCTCGCTAGCCAATTAAGACGACATCCATCATGACCTAGTCGCTGATAGGCGATTGATTAAGTTGGACATTTTTTGGGACATCGAGAAAGATCGAAATTGCTAGAATTAAGAAAGAATCACGATATCGCCGATACCTACTGGAAGTTTGATCGAATCGAAAATGGATCAGATCAAAATATACATTTCAAGTTTTTGAAATATGAATAAATCATTTCTTGAATCAGTTATTTAAAAAATATAAAACCGACTAGTCCTATAAAATCGTTACAATGAATATAAACAGCCAATTGCTCAAACATCAACCATACGGTTCAAGTAAGTCGCATAACAACGTGACAATTAGCATTAGAAGCGTAGATCCAAACGTTTATCATAAGACCAGCAAATTATACATCTTAAAACACGTCTGACATTTGGCCTTACGCCTCCTAAATGGCTGTACTAATACGCGTACTTGCTGGAACAATGCACATCTATCATTGTTAAACGCCTGAGCCTGCGACGCTAATTCCTGTAGCTCTCGTATGAGTCTGCTAATTTCGCGTTTATCATTGTAATTTGAATAACTAATGACTTAAAGTTTTAAGTGTAGCTCAGCAAAGTCAACTGGGTCTGTGCTTTAAGGATGAGTTGTATCAACTGATTTGAAAAGTATTTCATACTAGCCGTGCCGCGCGGTTTCACATGCCTTGTTCTCGTTCCCGGATACAAAGTATCCTATGTGTGAATCCAGGGTAACACGAATCTACATACCAAATTTAAACTAAATCGGTGGGAGCGTTTTTGTATGAAAGAATAACAAACATATATCCATACATTCTTTATTCATGAAAATCTACATCTACCCACTACTACTGGTTTAATCTCGGTACATTCAAGCTAAAAATACATTTTCAATAAACATGATTACTGACAACATGATTCGGTTTTATTGTGAGTTACAATTGCCCTGTAATTTATTACACAGATCCAAGAATTTATAGATGAAATTTCCAAAGAGGCCTTTCCATCCACCAGTTAGAAGTGTTCGATGTCTTTTATTTATAAAACTAATTAGGGTACAAAGGGTGGTTCAAAGCTGGCCGACCTCAAGAGTTTATTTAAAGTAAAATAACGTCGAGAATGTAAGGTTGATTTATGATTGATCTCTCCTGACCCGGCGACACTGGCCAAACTTAATTTGTTCTGCCCAATTTGATTAACAAGAATCACTGATTGTACGGGGCTCGTTTGTGAACGATTGCTTTACTATTGTCACCCGACAACATTAGTTTAATCTATTTTATATGTGCAAATACTTTGATTAAGGTATGCACCTTATAGCATCACAATTAGAGTACCAAATTACACCTATTACCAACTATTAGAATTATGTACTAAAATAAAAGAAAACGTAACAATGGATCTTCATTGGAAAAGCAAGTTCTTGCGCGTACGGCAAAACACACGAATCTAAAAAGTTTAAAATATATATATTTGACACCTAAATTAATTCCGCCCTGAGTCATTTTCGTTTAGCTGTTTAAGAAAAAAATAATTTGTAGTATTTTTCAACAATCAAGTAACGTCATCTAAAACAGCTATGTAAACGTCAACAAGGCATAACATTGAATTAAATATACCCGGTAAGCTTGAAATTACAAGCAATTGTCCGGCCACTCGGGAGGAGCGGTCGAGTGGTGAGTGACCACAAGGCTAGCTGCAAACCTAATTCTATTAATCGAAGGGCTTCTCAAGAGGACCGGAATGTTATTAACATTGCTATAGCCGACGTCACAGAGAGCTTGTGAAACTAAGATGAGAGTTTTCAGTGTAATCTATCCGGAGGTAGTGAGCGAAAAAGCGACGTAACGCAGAAAACTGGCGGTAAATAATTTACTTATTGCATATAATAAAAAAGAAAAAGAAAAATACAGTGAAATATAGACTCTACACTCAAATGGCGGCCTTATGGCTATAAGCAATTCCTTTCAGGCAAACATAGTTATCAGTAGTCAATATTTTTTTGCGTTACACTTACGTATGACCAAGTTCTTACCATTACCTCTTTCAAATGACTTGTCTTTAAATAAGCAGTCGCCTTTTATGCTAAAAAACCAAACTAATAATAACCCATAAAAGTAAATTTCTCATTAAGGACACGTCAAAGGCTTCCAAACTCTCGTTGGCTGAGAGATTCCCTTTCATTTATGATTAAAGTTCTCCGTCCCACTGGCTTGATAGACCGGATATCACCGGGAAGGCTTTATTCCGAACGTCAATAAATAATTATAGCCCATATTATTTTACGGCGCTGTCGATTTGAGCGCTCGTTAATGTAAAATAATAAAGTGAAATTCAATGTCTAAAATTGGTTCTGATAAATCGTAAGGTCCTTTCGAAAATAATTGAAAGCTCTTTTTCAAAAGTGAAACGCGTAATTGGAAATTTAGATCTCATTTAACAACCGGACAAACTAGTAATTATTTTTGAATTTGTTCTTATGGTAAATAAAAATTAAATTAACAGAAACTTCCACTTCTTTATACTTTATCCTATATTCCATCTCGCCTTTGGCCTCAATAGCAGCTTTGTCTTGAAAAGGTATAAAATACAGACAGTTTGCGTATTTATAGCATTAAGAAACAACTCTCAAAACATTCTTCTGAAACTTTGACCTCGAACTAAACGAGATTAAAAATTATTACAACTCCAATATTAAAATTACTTTCGAAGTTGCGAAAGAAAGTTAATTGACTATGAGAGGGATCCGTTTATTATCGCTCTTAATTACGAGTGAAGAGGCTATCTTAATACAAATTTATGAGGTTCCTCTTGAGGCCCCGTTTATTTTGATATGCCAATAATTACGGAGCTTATCGAATTATCTTTTATCAAAATTTTATTCACTTACCTTCCTAAACCGTATTAAACGCTTTCATTAAATCATTTAAAATAACCTTTTAAATACATAAATTAGAGTTTTCAAAATGCATGTAGTAATAAACAAAGGTCCCAGTATGATCCCTGCAGCACCCCTTTAAGACTTCAGTTCTTGCTCATTATATTCAAAACAATAGTCTACCTTTCGCAAGAGCAATATCAACTATTATTCTATCAGGTGTTTATTCACAGAGCAAGCAAAATACTAATATATTTAATGTAAATTTGGATGGAGCGGTGCGTCTTTCATCGAAGTTTAATTAAAATCTATGAAGCTGGCTGGAGCTCTCCATTACATCTTTGTTTAAAGTCGGGACTGATGCAAATCTGTGGATTTATACAGACGGCGAGATAACGCTATGTTTAAGTGTATATTGCTGTTTGGAGACTTGATTATTTTGGTTGAATTACAGGAACGCTATAGATGGTACGTTCAGTAATATTAGTTTGAAATATAT
>JADANM010006098.1:10805643-10817999 GCA_026213755.1 Eurema hecabe
CCACAGGCTTACAAATAAACGCGACAGAAACATGAATCAAAGGGAAATCCTTCGGGAATTGATACAATCTTATTTCACAGACGAAAGGCTCTCCGTCGCTACAGTTTCTATTGTACTATAGCCACTATTGACCTCAAATTCATCCTTTTACTACAGATACGCGTATCGTGTGTCACTAAATATTTATTTGGAGCCAGCTTCGATGCGTAATATTGTTCGTGAGTCGGATATTTTATCCACTAGTTTTATATCTCTCGTGCGTTCTTGAACTTTCCTTTTTCCACGTAACCTAATTTGTAAATTTGCTTCAAATAGAATGAGACGGTTAAATAATTAAGTCCTGAATGTAGACCAAACGAAATACAACGAAGACGCTCGCAGTGATTAATCACTGGAGTAATTTGACATAACATATAGTTGTGTTCAGTCAGTGCTGCGCCATAAACTAGGAATGCAATAAACGGCACGAACAATAGGTGACCCAGTTCCGACAAAAAATTGGCATACGCCTGTTACTTTGCGAGAGTTTGGCAAGCGCGGTGCGCGATCGTTCGCCGTATTAACAGTTTATGTTACGATATTTTAAATGAAGGGGAATTAAGATAATGAGATGTTATTGTCGTCTCGGCGAGAGTGCGAACGCTGCGCTCTCGGATTTATTCGAGCGGTTGCTTATCTTTGACTGCTTTGTGCGGATTCTAAATGTGAAATTTGAGTTTGGGTTTAAATTAGATTTATCTCTCGGTTTTATTGTTGCTCGATTCGGAAGTTTCAATGCAGCGAGATTAAATTTAACATGAAAAGCTACCCTCCGTGAACACGATAGTTGTATATGTATATAATATGATATAATGAAGCATCTAAGTAAGATTTCTTTTAACGTCTGATAGAACTCGCTTATGGAAGCTAGGATGACTAAGGGCCTCCCAATTACGTTGGTAGCCTATAACGAATGCTTTACATCCTAGCTTTCAAGTTTACCGTGGGCAAATAGACAAAAAGTGGGGATGATTTTATTTTTTAATAATATGTAATGAAATAAACTAATATAATATTGGAAACATGAAACAACATAGGACGCCTACATGTTCAAAATTTCTGTTAGTTCTCCTACGAATAGAAAATCCATATTGTATCTATAAATAGGCGAGAACGGCCTGCTGAATAATTCCCTTTACAACAGCCCCTGGTTAAATTGTAAACCGACTAAATTCAATATTAAGTACAAGCACTACACTTCCATACATGTTACTCTGCAATTACAACACAAAGCACTGCCGCTGAAACAACTTTAAAATGATGAGTTCTTTCCCACCGAATTTCAGGCTGTTATTAAAATTTTTCCAGAGGTCGTTCACCAACCTCATTAAGAATAAAAATGTTTTATACTGCGCTTAGATTTTTTACTGTGTGCTTAAAATAATGAACTTGTCTCGGTAAATGTAGAATACCTATAGGTACCTACATTGTTCTGTAAACGAGCTAGGAATTACTGGATTATAATTATACATAACTATAATACTCATTTTTTAATTACTTCGGAGTTATTGTTGTTTACGACATATTATATTGTAGAAATATATATATTTATACTTTTATAAAGCTTTTTCTATCTGTAAGTAAAATCTGTCTTTCACGTTAAGTAATTTTAATAATTAAGAACATTTTTTTCGACAAAACGTATTTAACCATACACGTACTAAGCTGCCTGAAGAAATAGCTTTTAGCCGCCAATGACCAGTGTCACTCATGCCGGAATACTGAAACGGAACTTAAATTTTAGTACAACTTAAACCGGTCCGATTTGACAGTTCGCCATACAATTCTGTCTAAATTACGTAAGTCTCGTAATTTAGAGGCGTGCTTAAATTTAATTTGCGTATGAGTATTTGGCCGTCAGTGTACTAGTACTACTACACCTACTCTGTACTAGTCTACATATTATAAGATTTTTTACCCGACTACGGCAAAGCCAAAGGAGGGTTATTAATAAATAAAAAACTTGATAGAACTGTTGTTTCTTTATAACAAAACTAAATCACTTTTAGCACATTTCATTACTTTCTATAACACTTCAACCTTCATTACCATTAAACGCGGCAAATGACGTCACTTACCACTTAGCTTAAAACGTATAATTCGAACATTAAAACCCTCAATGTTCATCACCTAAAATTGCACACAAATTAGAGTCTTGCACACTTCTGACAGCCGAGAGCGTTGCGTACCTACACTCTAAGTTAAAACGCATTTAAGTGAGTGAAGTTGAGTGAGTGGGGGAGAGATGGAAGACACGAATACACCACGTATACAGTAGTACCTGTGTAGTGGATTGATGGAGAGGCTGGAATAGTGTTTTGCTGACGTGTCTCAAACGTCGCGTTTTGCCGTAATAGCTGTGTGATGGATGACTGTTGATGTATCAGACTGTGGGGTTGCGCGATACAAACGATTCGTACGTTATCAGAATACTGGTTACCTTGTTTGGGATTATTTAAATCTAAGTCGGAAAAAATACAATAGTTATATCCATGCTAATATTATAAATGCAATAATACTCTATGTCTGTCTGTCTTTCCATCACGCTAAAACTACTGAACCGATAAGAACAATATTTGGTACACAGATAGTCTAAAGCCTGGGGAAGGCTTTTTTATAACTGGAAATGTTTTTTTAATTTCAAAGTTTATACTGGCCGAGTGTGATTTACTCTCACAGTTTGAAATACTTTACATGCACAGTATTATAATTAATTGCTAAGCATGATATTTTTTTAACTAAATTAAAGAGTTTTAGTCCTTATTGCATTCACAGACAGTGACCTACACGTAATAGTTTTTCACAGACTAGAGAATGCTTAAAATAATATAGTAACATTAATTTCAGAGAAAAATGAGACTTCAGTCATAATAAGCAATTTAAATATTAATTTATACTCAAAATCTTTATGAGCCGGCCTGTTTGCGCTGAGAATTATTTTTAATTATCACCTCACCTACTTTGGGCATGTTTAATTTGTTAGCTAACTCAATTTCACATCCCTTCGCGAAGTCGAATAATATTTTATGTTTTTTAATTAAGAAAAGCGGAAGTTTGATGTTAATGGCCGACCCCGACTTCCCCGCCAACTTCGAGAGAAGCTGCCTGTTTTTGTTTTTATGTTTTTGCATTTTGTTAAGCAAATACCTTACCTAAGTTGGTATCACTACTTAGTATATAATAAAGTCGCTTTCTTGTATCTCTCCCTAAGTATGTTTAAATCTTTAAAACTACGCAACCGATTTTAATGGGGTTTCTTTTAATAGTCATAAAAAAAAAGATCGTTAGTCTAAACTTGAACTACCTACCTTTTAAATTACCTAACAACATATTGTCTATCCATAAGAAAGTGTTTTCACGGTGTAAATTGAACAGTATTAAGTATAAATACATTAGAACAAGTGTCTGAGCGACACATTCGTCTAATGAATATTCCGGGCCGCTGTCGGCGCGCGTGTAACTTCACCGCTCACAATAATGTCTATATCATTACATAGTATAAAACAAAGTCGCTTTCATCTCTGTCCCTTTGTTTGGCTAAATCTTTAAAACTACGTTAACGATTTATGCAGTTTTTTATGAGAGGTTTACATGCATAAATGCGGGTAAAATATGCGCTGTTAGTATATTTATATACCAAGCTTTTGTATGAATCATTTGGAAGAGAAATATGTTTATGTACTTGAATCGTCTTTTTATAGATAATGGGCTTAAAGTCAGTTCTATGGTTAATTTTTAAAATGTCTTTTAAGTCAAAAGTCGAAAATTTTAAGCTATTTATTGTTAAACAAATATTTTATTTGATATTTTAAGAATCAACTTTTTGAATAAATACTTTATTCCAAAACTATGTTTTTTTAACTTTTTTGTCAACAAAAAGTTCTAATATAGGTATAGTAACATAATGTAACAAATTATTTAGAAATAGTTTTACCATGGCAGAGATAGGTTACCACCATGAAAAAGAATCTAAAGATTCTTTAATCTTTTTTTACGGTAAAAGGAAAAATCTATATCAAGAGAAAATAAGTAGTAGATACATAATTATATATTATTTTTCATGTATTTACTTAAAGTTAATTTCAGGCGGGTACCATTCTAGTACGAATCGGCCCAATTCGGCCAAACGCCATCGCTGTAACTACTAAAAAGCCTCGAAACTTGTAACCAAAAGTGCTGACCTAGTTCGCGTTTCACCAAAAACTCGAAAATGTATTTGACGTACTCAGAACTAAAAAGCGAAACGACAACAAAGCGTCGCCACTCGCCGAGCACCGCGGATAATGATAATTTATTATTTTTAATTAATACCCGAGTCGGCTTTACGGCGGAAAACGGAATGATGACAGCGCTTGATGTTTGGGCCGCTTGTTAACCCAAACCGATTGTCCGCCATGTTTTTTTTTTACTTATACTAGCTGATTGAACGCGACTTCTGTCACGTTGTATTAATCCTACCCGAAAAAATTTGGTCGTAGGGTCTCATACTCTATTTTTTGCTTAAAAACCATCATCATACATCTATTCTTCTAAAATAATTATGTACATCGGTTCAACTTTTATCGAGTTATGCGCTTACCAACACATTTTGCGATTCATTTTTATATTGTAGAATAATTTGATTAACTGTGTAGATCTAATTTATAGAAACTGTATAAAAATTTTGAAGGTATCAACTACTTTCGCGTTAAGGGTTGTAGATTCGATCCCCACACCAGAAAAGTACAGTTGTTTTGGGGTTGAGTGTTGCTATGTATTATATGTTTTGTATATACTTACAATCTATGTATTCACAATTGAAAACTACCCGTTATCTTGTAACGAAAGCTCTGCTTAGCGTGGGCGCTGTGACAAAATAACTTCTTGAATTATTATATTAACCTTCAAACAGAGATTCAGGTGCTCGGAAGCGAAAGGTCAATGATTTACAAATCGCGGTTAAGTTTATAAATCTGTGCAGCCTATTCGTAGCTGGCGGCGCCGGGAGCCGGGCGCTGGCGGCACTCCAACTACCAGCTCGCTTGTAAATAAACCTGCCTCACTTTGTTCTAAGCCTTCAAGCATTTTAGTCGGATTTACTTACATTTATGTATATATCAGGTATCTCAAAGGTAGCGCTGTCAGCTATACACCTGCTACTGCTGTAATATAAAAAATCGAATGATTATCTAATATTTTAATCACCTTTAATTAGTAGACACTACGGAGGCCATTTTACAAATGTTACTGTTAGCATCAGTTATATTTTAGAGACAAAAATAGTTTTGGCTAGTTTCAGGAACCCTCGACAATTTCTATTTGAAGTATTCATTAGATAATGATAGCTCGTGTATGTTACAAAAAGGAAATGGATAAGCTCTTTCCAAGAAGCACTTAGTAATCATACATAGTTTAAATAAACCAAATAAAAGGTTTATTTAAGCTATGTATGGCTACTGAGTGAATGTTATAATTTCTTTAGAGCCAAATACATAATCCAGTTAAAAAGCAACATTTCTCGTCGGCTGCTAACTTCGCACAAAGTCGTGATAAATTACAATCCCCAACTTTTTACTCGCAAACTGCAGAAAGAACTCCGCAAGAAAAGCCAAGTCAAACATTAAATATTTAAACCCACAAATTATAAGACGATTCACGCTAATGCCATCAAAACACAATTATTGAGATTATTCCCGGCGGCAATTCATTTCGATCTGTCAACAGTTTTATGCAGAAGCCAATAAGGGCGAAAGTTGCGTGCGACAAACAGACAAGTCGTTTATTGAATGTGCCGAGATTACAATAACTCGAGCCCGGGATGATTTATCGGCGCGCGCGAAATTCGATTCTATTGTTATTTTTCTTTAATACGTTCGATTGAAGTTTTGCGAGTTAAAAGATTGGTTCGAGTTCATATGGAAGTGGGTTGTTTTTGAGATGAATTATTTCAACATCCGACGCTTTTATTGAGTTATCGCAAGCGAATAATATTATTTTATGTTTAGTGGGAACCGTGTTCGGTGTTTTAAAGCTGTTGTTTGAAGCTGACTGGAGCTTATATCGTAGCATCTAATGAAACTTCAGCTTGCTAAAGTGAATTTTCATTAGATTATTTATCGAATAAACAAGTGACGGCGACCGCTCGAATAAAATAGTGAAAGAAAAGTGCAACTCTCGTTCTGTGACTCGGAATGTTCCAGTTTCGTGTAAAATTTAATTTCTTCGAGAGTGTTTGAAATGTAAATTAAACTCAATACCTCCACGTGTTCGCAAGATAAAGGGTCTTGTCAGACGGACGGACAGATGGACCGACCGACAACAAAGTAACGACGGGTCGGTATTTTACTTATGGTTACAATTTCTCAAAATAAGCTAGAAGAAAAACTTATTTTAAATTCCTTAATTATTTAAATGTTAGATAGACATTTTGCACGAGTCTTTATTTCTGTCATCTTATATATATAAAAGAAAGTCGTGTTAGTTACACCATTTATAACTCGATAACGGCTCAACTGATTTGGCTGAAAATTGGTGGGGATGTAGTTTAGAACCAGGAGAAGGACATAGGATACTTTTTATCCAGTTTCCAGGGGAATAAATATTTTATGCAAGTAAACGTGAACGGAGTCGCGGGCAACAGCTAGTATTATATATTTTTGAACTTTATTTTCAACGTTAATTATAATAATATATAGAGAAAATTAATACTGCCTTACGACTACTTACGTATACGAGTATGCATTACACTTCCTTTTAGTTTCGTAGTCAGATATAAAAACTTTAAACATGACATTACTCTCGTGTGTAATTTCAGGGCTTGTGAAGTCAGCGTAGCGCATAAGGAGCTTATAGCGGGTCAAATCTGCGCCCATTGTTGTTTTAATATGGTTATCATTCGGATTCTTCATCTAATTTTAATACTGCAACTTCAATTTCTCAACGTTTAGCTTCATAAAATTTCAAAAAGTTATACGTTGTTAGCAAGAGAAACAAAATTTGTCTTCTCATTTACAGTATTTCTTTAAAATTGACTTTTTTATGATTAATTGATTGTTAGATGTTCATGCTAAAAATCACTATTAACTAGATCGAGAAAATCGGGATCTACTTTTAAATAAATGAAGTGGCCAAGTAGGAAAAACACAGTTTATTAAATTAATATTTACAGGATAATTGATAAAATATAATCACTTCCAGGTTTTGTTTGCACTCGGTATGCGTAAGCGGCTTACAAGGGTTCAACTTTGAGCCCATTTTTGTTTAATGCGGTTACGTTTATTTTTTGTTTCGTAACTTTTAATAGAGAGAACGCTGTCAAATGTTTTCGTTGTGCTGATACGTAGTGTTCATTCCGATTTTATACTTTTTCCACAATTGTAAAAGATTCTTTTGCATCGAGGTTAGTTGCAAATGGATGGAGATGGTAGTTTACGATCATAATAACCATTATATCATTTTGGAAATATAATTTAAAATTTAAAGTAAGCCATGAAATATAACGTAATGAATTCCATAAAAGAACTTTTATTTCTTAACGATGGGTCGTGTCATTTTTCTGGGCTATCAAGTATTATCGTTATCGTTAAATAAACAACGACGGAGTTCAGCACTCTTTGCTAAATCTAGTTAAAGTTACTTTAATTAAAACTTCGATCTCGTCATAGATTGCAACTTCGGTGATTCAACTTCATCAGACTTTCGTTTTTCTTTTTTGCACTGGAAGTAGTTTCATCAAAGATTTCAGAAGACTTACACGATTATTATTTTAACGGAATATTTTTAATATTAGTTTTAGCCGTATCCCACGTTTTTAACGCGTAAAACTTTCTTCATTATGTATTACACCAAATTATTTTAAAAGTATTCTACCATTGGAAATAAGGGTCTGACAACCCAGAGACACAAATATTTCAAGATGAAACCTTTTAAATAATATTGGTCTAGAAAATATGCGATTTAATTATAATTAAAAGAAGAAAAGGAAGCAATAACAAGACAATTGAATTAGAAATCTTGAAAACAAGCGAAACGAGGTAAGATAAATATAATCCGGCCGAGCTGAGGTAAATGAAGCAGAAATTTAAAAAATACTTTCATTTGAAAATCCCATAATCCGGTGTTTTAACTCGGACACAACATCGCAGCGAAGATATTTAGAAGCAAGATTTTCCTCAACCAATTATGGGTTTATAGACGAATCGTTAAACAGATCTTGTCGAATTCTTTTTCGAAGTACAAAACATTGTTAAAACAAAATTGTATTGTACCTACTCGAACGAAACTCCTTGTTTCGTCAAATAACATAATTATAGCTATTGTACTCAAGGTAAACATGGTGAAAGGAAAATACGGTGTTGAATTAAAGGGCGAGGCAAAGTCAAAATTTAAATGACCAATCTTCAAATTTTACAAGTCATTTTGGTACTCACTTATGACGAGACTTATTATACCACAACGCATTACCTATAATAACAATCGTGATGGTTCAATGAAAGTCAAAAATTCTGAAATCCATTATTTAATAGATAATTTAATATCGTCGAATGATATTCAATAAAAATTCCGTTGAATCGTTGCAAAAGAATTGGTTCAAAATTCGGTTCATTGAAAGATAAGTTCCAGCGGCACAGACTAACAGAATCATATTTATTATATAAATTTCACATTGAACTTTACAAAATCATTTAACAACAAGATAAAGTAAAAAAACTAAAACCCAACTACGACAAAAAACGACGCTGAAAAAGTATAAAAGTACCCCATGAATACAGGTAAAGTCACAAGCAAATGCTAGTAATATATATATATATATTCGAAATGTACAAGTGAAGCGCTTTAAAATGATACCAAACACGGCATATCTAGCTTAACTTTATTTTTTTACTCTGTATATTTTGTCCGCTAGAGGGCGCCACATTGAATTTGGTGAAAATCTATATAGCCTATAACCAGCGGACAATTAAGACGCTTCTAATGATATGTCATTTGTCGAATTCTGATTAGTGGTTTAGAAGTTACGAGGGAACAGATGAACATACATACATACATACATACATAGCCTGTCAAAATCATAACCCTCCTTTGGCTTTGCCGTAGTCGGGTAAAAATGGAAATGAAATTCGTTTGATTTATTAGCGCGAACATATTTAAGGAATTTCCATACATTTGTTTGTAGATAAGTTAATTTAGCTTATTTATTTGAGGCTCAGCTGTAACATGAGCTTCCGCGGAATTGTCTTCGAGAAGGCTTTTATTCACCGCTTTTGGGTATTCGCCGTTTTTTCTTATTCCCTCGCCACATTCGTTATCATTTTCCATAATGTTTATTTGCTTTTGATCTATAGATATTATTTTAAGTGTTTTTTTATATTTAATAATGATTGTTATTAAAACGATCTTATAAACGTTCCCGTTTCCGAAGCAATACAGGGATATAAAGTACCCTATGTATTAATCAAGGGTATCACTAACTATATACTAAATTTTAACAAAATCGGTCTAGCCGTTTTTGAGTGAAAGAATAACAAACATACATACATGGATGGTAGAATTGTTTTCGAGTAATAATTAGAATCAAGATTTATATGATCGTTGTTGTTATATAAAACGAAGATCTATAAACATATTCTACTAAACTACTAAAGTACAGAATACATAATGAAACACGCCATATTAAAACAAACAATGTTATATTGTAACAACAAACCGAGAGTTCGGCAAATACATAAGCTAGTTGAAAAGCAAACAAGTATGACACGAGAATTGCAAGCAGCCTACTTAAAAATCAGGTGAGTCTGCCAAATTCGCGGCAAAAACGCAAAAAATAACCAAGTTATTTGGCGGCGCTTTGACCGACTTCCAAAGTGGATCAAAGCTGTTCGCTACAAATAAATAAAACATTACACTTTATGAAAGGGGGTTCGGGGTTCAGTCCTCACGGTGGAGGGTTCGGTGCGAACATTTCCGATCGGACAGATGTAGAATAAAGGCGGTTAGATGAATACGAGGAACGCCTCATTATTGCCCAAAACGCGGGCAGAATACACAATCTGGTTCGATACGTTTTTTCAGACAAATGAAACAAAAGCATTGGAATAAAGGCTTCGGCGGATCTTGCGATGCCGTTTTTAATTGAACCAAAGGTTTGTTTTGCTCCATTATCGAATGGGAAATGCTCGTTGGTTTTGTGTTATTATTAATAGCCCTTAAATGAGATCTCGTATGAAGCCAAGTACGAGATTTATTTTGTACGATTTGGTTTGGTGAATAGACTCCGTACAGAAAATGTTATATAATTTTACAGCTAGATGATATTTATTTATTCAAAGGCTATTTTAGTCCCTATTGAAAACTGTTATAATTGTGCTGTCTGTTAGTAATAGAAATTACTAGGAAATACAGATGAAGGAGATGTTCAAAGGAACGCGTAGCTCGGTTTCGAATGAAATTCAAAAGAATGAGCTCAATGATGACGTTATGTGAAAAACACGGACCGCTTAAAAGCGTTTAAAGGAAAAATAAAAGGATTTTTGAAAAACGTCCGACGCGACGGTGTGACTCGTCAGTTTTCAAGATCCAACTTAAGTTATAAAAAGATGAAGTTTGTGAGTTTGTAGGGAGCTATCTCTGAATGTACTGAATGGATTTTGTTATATTTTATACTGACAATAAAAGATTTCAATATAGATTACATTGTAAAAAGCTAAAAAGGTTAGACTAATTGATTTATTTTGCAATAATTTTAAACATTTTAATTATTATTTTGGACCTTATGCACTCATAGATCCGAGTATATTTATGTTTTTGACTTATAGAAATAAACACTGACACTTACTTGACTTATAGAAAAACAGCTATTTTAAAATAAAACGAACCGAAAAATTATAATTTTCACATAATGTGTATATAAAAGCGAAACATTGTTCAGCGCACAAAGGAATACCATCAACACTCCGAAAGCAAGTTTAAGGAATATTTTTAGTTATTGAAAGCTGAATATTGAATATAAAAGTTAATATTAGTTTGGAATTTTAGGCTATAGCTTATCGGATATACGCATACGTTTGTCGAAATGCATGTTACCTACGAGAACCTTTTGAAGCCTTTTGAATGGATGTATATTTCGATATTAATTTCAATGATGAAGCGACCACCTCGGCGCATAGATGTTAGCAAATATAGGAGCATCGTAAATGCAATGGCCAAATTTACAAGGGATATTGGCGAGTATTAGGGTAGTATTAGCGAGTAGTATTTTAGTACTCTGTGGAATATAATATTTATGAAAAATAAATTATATATTTAGAATTTTATAAATGTTTCGTAGTTTTCAGTTTTATAGGACAATGGCCCTTTCAGGGCAGTGACGAAAGTTTCTTTTTGCATGAATATTTTAATAATCCAAGTTAATGTAATGTATATTAGTTTCCATTTGTTCGTTTTTATTTTAAAAGAGCAACTAACTGAATTTCCTGCTGGTCCATTTCTGTAGAAACTGCCACACCGAAACAAGATTGTTTTTTATGTGCTGTGGAGACTCAAAAGTTAACTACATGAAGCCCTTTTACGTATGTTTGTCTTCAATAAATATCTTATGCGTGATTCAGAACTCGTCGCAGTAGAAGTCGCTAGAGACTGCCTTATAATTTTTTTATATTTTTATACAGAATGAAGAACCTCATCTAAAAACAGATCTCGAATGTTGTAATGAATTCCATGCTTCCATGAAATCTCTGTGCAAACATTAAAACTATTTTGGGAACAACTGAAATATTAATTATCCGTGTTTGTGTCAGTCATTTGTTGTTCAGAGGCTCGGGTGGGTTTACGGGTGATATGTCGGATTCTCTGACTTCTTGTAGATATTAAAATTGTTTCAACATGCGTTATCATTAAAACAAAGGGAAGTTTCTAATAAAGGACTATTTATTAAATACTTTAATTCCCTTCTGCAAGGGAATATGAAAGGACGAGTTTTTTAATTATTTGTTTACTGTACTTGTTTGAAATTGTATATCCGTTATCGTGCTTAAAAGAATAAAAATATTGATATGGATTATAATAATAATAAAAAATACAAATGGTCTAAACATAAAAATGTCTTAATTGGAGTTCCAAAAGCGTATTTCAACCCCGGTATGCCCATTGAACCTTCGGCAAAATACTTCGTGCATAAATGTTTGCAATCCTTTCAATATTTATTAATAAATTTTCGAAAATTGTAAGGACTTTTGTTTTGAAAATAAAACTGGAAGTGGAATTTAGGTACTCACCTACTAGTATTTTCAACAAATGGATGATTGCTGATTTAAAATTATTTTTTAGATTAAATACCTAAT
>JADANM010006098.1:10818099-10856693 GCA_026213755.1 Eurema hecabe
CGTGTCTCGTATCCGATGCATTGTGCATTATTTGTATGATACTCGAAGTTGTCCGCAAACAGGCAAAACGCATCTCGTTTCGAGAGCTCCACAAATCTGTAAACTTCGATTGTATGAGTTCGCAACTATTCCACTATTCAACCCCCTCCCTCTTCCCCAACTCCCCAACTCTTTACAGATTCGCCCATTCGCCACTTGTCTCTTTGTCCAACCCAATCAGTTTGTTTAACCCCGTTTCAAATATAACCAGCCATTTAAGACAATTTAAACTAATTTAAACTATTCAATTTGAACTTTTACATGCGCTAGAAGTCCGCATCTAAATTATTAAAATATATAAGACTCAGTTTAGTTCCTTATATAATAATAAACAGATATTTCTGCGATAAAGGATTACATCAAATAGTTTTAAAAATATAAAAATCGATGCGGGTAGATGTATACAAAGTATATGTTTAGTTTGATCACAAGAAATCTCGGATATCTATATATCATAGACTCGGACGCTATATATCATAGATGTTTTACAACAGACCTAATTTGAGAAAGCCTACCGCTCTTATCCGATCGTAAATTCAGGACCTAGCTACTAGCGACCTCACTCCCAACTAGGGAATGGAGATCAAACCCTTATACGCTATAAAACATAAAATAAAGAATCTGAATCTAAAAAGACTATTAACATGACTCTCATTTAACTCAAAACTATTTGATGAATGGAATACGTGCTTCAAAACGCAAGGTCACGCGAAGCAAAGCGTTTAACATTTTAATTAATCATGCTACGAAAAGATCCATTTAACTGTCGAATAAATGGCGACAAAACATTTTATTTTCACAGTGACTGAATAAAAAATTGAATGAGCACAAGCTATAGACTCATTACCTCGCCTGACCGACTCTCAGCGTCGATAAAAATTCCTTTTGAAAACATTACGACATCAAATTCATAAAGTCTTTCACTTAGATCAGCTTTAGATACTTACTTCTCTTTCAAAGTAAACCCTATTCATTCGGTTTTTCGAGCGTTAATTAAAAATTCGCGTAAATGTATTTATTTCCTGTACATGAATATTCAAAACTTGTGTTTAATTTTCACTTCCAATTACATCGAGCGTGTATTTTCTACGTTATATAAAATACCTTCGTTAGCTAAAATATTAATAACACAAATTTGTATTATTTTTTATGTAAATATATTCAAAGGGAAAAGAAAATAGGCGTCGATAGTATTAGGAAATCCATTGTCGATGTTTATATTCTTGCTAAACTGCTACCTAAAGCTATAACCTATCTATTTTTTATGAATTAGAAAGAGGCGATATACTAAATGCAAGTGTGGGAATGAGATAACGTTTTAAACGATAAAATTTGCATATTATCTCTTTCCATAGCGTCGACCTATGCTCACCTTACTTACCTTACCTTACTTTACCTTAGTCATTAGATCGATAACCTTTAAAAATCATGCATATTCATAATTCATATAAAATATAAAACTTAACTAGGTATTTTCAGAGAAATATGTAGTGTCTATTCACTGTTGACCTTGAAAAGTCCAATTATACACTGGGCTCAGGTGAAGTGGCCGAGAGGTCGGCGGAGCTCGCGGAGAGGTCAGGAATATTTCGGTGCTACCTCATCGAGAAAAATTCTTAGTAAAGGTTTTAGAAAATTAGAAAGACGATGGTTTGGTGCATCCTATGATGGTTGTCTAATATAGACCGTATGTTTATTTAAAAAAGAAATACAGTCATTGCTACAACACAAGCTTTGTTTAATTGGGCAGTAGATGGCGCTGTGTTCACAAAATAGCATTGTCTAAAAAAGAAGTCATAAGGCAGGTATAAGGAGAGTGAGAGTTCAAAGACAACATTAATATATATTTAAAAGAGTAGCTATTATTTGTAATCCCTGAATGTGACTGAGAACTGTTTTAAAAACGGAGTACTTTCGTAAAGGTAGTACAGACAGAGTAGGTATATGTAGGACTTCATACTAGTATAGCTGTAGCCCGCGACTCCGTCCGCGTGGACTTCATATCAACTTTAACCCTTCCCCCTTATAACCCTTTTTTCCAGTTAAAAAGTAGCCTATTTTATCTCAGGCCATCTGTGCACCAAATTTCATTACAATCTGTTCAGCAAATTAGCCGTGAATGCGTAATATTATAAAAAGTTTCAAACCCTCGCGTATCATTTTTTTGGTACCAAATTTCGTTCTAATCAGTTCTGTAGTTTTAGCGTGATGTAAAGACAGACAGACTGAGTTACTTTTGCATTTATAATATTATAGTAAATATTTACAATGTACGAGTATAAAATAATTGTTGTTTATTTTAAGAGTTGGCTGACAGTTTCAGTGGGTATTTAAGTCACCTTGGTGACGTCTAGCGCAGGCACGAATATCAGACATTTCTCAGAATACTATTATAGAACTTAACTTTTCAAGAGGCACTGAATTCTTATTATTCACATATTTTGCGTGTTATATTATATAATATGCTTCGTAAATATTTTCTTTATTAAATGAAGTGAGCGAGCTCGCAGTGAGGGCGGAGAGGGCGGAGAGGGCGGAGAGTGATGCGAATTTGTTCCGCTTCTTTTGTTTTGTTTGAATTTATATTTAAATTAACGCGCGTTGTATGACGTTAATGGCGCCTCGTTGTAAGTCGGGATTTTGTAATATATCTACACTTTGTGTAAGCCATTCCAATTAAGATGACAATCCTGTGACGTTTGAGAGGTTACTGAGTACATTCTAAAATAGTACTAATTAAGAATTGTTTGACTTAGATAATTTGTAATATTATAATTTGTAACATTTTATCATGATTAAAAACGAATTTAAATCAGATACATAAGAACAAGAAACTAGAACACATTAAGCAATAAATACTAATAAAACCTCAGTAACTAGAAAATTACTAACCACAATAAACAGACGCTTATATTAATTCCCATTTAGCCACCACAGAGTAGAATCGCGACACTATTAAATAATTACTAATTGCAATTACTCGCGCACCTCAGTTAGAGCCGTTGCTAGTCTGTGACATTACAGTGATTACAGTTTTGATTTGAATATTTGCGCGTCGATTTTGTTATATTTGTGTGATGGCTTGCGGGGCTCGTTAATTAGTTGGAGTGTATCAACATTTATGATATTTCACGTATTAAAAGCATTTGTGCTAATCGTGTTTTTCATTATGTTCATTGTAAATGTTTGTTATGTATGACATTGCTTTTCTTTCATTAATAATAATGTTTTAGGTGTCTACAATTAATTGAACATGGGAGAGTTTTCAAATAGGGGTTCAATAGTATAATTATAGGGGTAAAAGTAGGTGGAAAAGGAAAGCAAGGATCCAAGGTTTTAATACGACCTCGGTGCAGTGAGTAGCCATTTAAGATGAATCATTTAGCTCCAACAAAACAAATGATCCCCTCAGCATCGGTACACATTGAACTGAGCTGCTTTGTAAAATGAATTTGTTAAACAATTTCTTAGCAATATCCGCGTTTGCTCCCATAATGGAGGCATTGTGTAAGTGCCTTAAGGAATCGATCGCGTTTCGCTGAACAGATTGTCTGTCATCAATCAAGTTAAGTGGGGGGAGGGGAGGAGAGGGGAGTTGCAGGAGGGGGGGATTAAGCTAAAACACGAGGTGATCGCGATGAGATATAGCGGCACCACGCCACGATACAAATGCTGGCTTTAACGACCCTTGATCTGTTTATCTGCGCAGTTGAAGGTTATGAATGCTTTGAAGGCGCGGTGACTGTAGTTTGTAAGATGAGCGGATAAAAAGGCAGGGCTTTGTGTATGCGAGTAATAAGTACTATAGAAACAAACCTTTATTGGTTAGGTAACTTGGTTCTATAATTACTGTTCCTCCAAAGTTCCTCCAACTGTTGAACTATATGTGTTTTTTTTAGGTAGACAACAAAATGCTCCTTTTATACTTATTTATTTGTTTCGGTGATGTTACTTGAAGAAAAATGAAGATTGCTCTAATTTAAACTTAGCACCCGACTCGTTTCTAAAATCTAGCTCGTGCACAAAAAAACAGCTTTCTATATAAGTATAAAGATTTACTTTCCACTGTAAATCTAGTTGCGCTAATACTGGCCAGTTGACACTTCTTTAAATGGAATAGAACAGAAATACTCGAAAAGACAAGTCTCTTTCAGCGATCCGGTCCCAAGGCGCCGTCTTTACGTGCCTCGACTTTAAAGCTTACAAAAATGTGAAAAATACTACACTTTACTTCTCATTGTATCCCTCTCTCTCTCACACACACACAAACAAACACACACCCTTGGTCATACTTCCAATACAAGTTACAATGCAGGTTTACACGCGTGCCACGCAGCCCGGGAAGCAGCACGGCAAGTAGCCTTGCGGGAGCGGCACGCCCGTACAAGCTGTACACACGCGCTCATTTTTCCTTTGATGTGCCAAAAAACCGACTCTCGTCCGGTTCACGGCAAGCGCACGCACGTGCACATACAAACAGTTGAACTGCCCGTTTACACGCTTGTGCTTGTGTTTGTGCCCGTTGAACGCGAGCGTGTAAACGCGCATTAACATAGTATAAAGTTGGTGAGGTAAGGCTATACACAAAATAAAACAAATCGTATGTCGGATACATATCAATATCTTTTAATAATAATAAATGCATATATTACTACGTAATGTATTTATATTCCAAGTTTAATATTATCATGAGTACAAGCAATGATATGAATAAAAATTAATTCCCGTACGTAATGAGGCTCGCGAAATATTTGTTCCGATCTCATTTAAGCCACTGCATAAACTTTTATCACCGCCGGCTAAAATACGGTCAGTTTTATCTCACATTATATTGTTGTGCAAATATTGTTCTCGATTACACATTGATTATTCATTAATCGATTTATTTGTTAGAACCTTAAATTGCCCATGTGGTTTTAATATAGGAGGGCCTTAACGACCATTTTATAGTTTAAAAATATATATTATTAACTCAAATTAAACTAAAAGAGAATGTATGAAAAGCAAAACCTTATTAATAGCACCATCATATTAAAACCCGTAAACATGAAATGGTACTCTTTTAATTCGATCATCTTCTTTTTATTGGTAGAAGCGCTCCAGGTTTATATTTCTCTTCTTTTCTTTACTCTCCTTACGCCTCCCTCCTCCCTAAACGTATTTAAGGTATTTCAATTTGCATCTCTTCTGTTCTTGTCGACCATGCTATAAAAAGCTCTGCTTATACTAAGAACTTCACAGACCCTCGGCCTCGAAGTGCCCGACGGCAGTTGAAGGTTAAATTAATTATGTATGTCTTCGTGCCGAGAACTCCATAAATATGTAACAATGTGTCCATACTTTTTGCATGTCGAATTAGAAGAGGGAACATACATGCATAACGCCTTCGTGGAGCCAAAATAAACACGTGTAAGGTCGAACTTAAGGTTATATAGGTATAACGGAGCATCTATATGAATATCGTAACATAGATATTTTATGTATTTTTATTCGTCGTCGTCGTCGTCCTTATATTTTTATTCAGATCAAATTAAATGCTATTCAATTTTAAAATTATTAGAATTTCAATAATCATACGTATGATCAAAAATTCGATCTAAACTAGGATGCCTCTTTCTGTCATGCCTCAACCACATAGACAAGCGGACAAAAGCCTCTGATAGGTAGACAAGAAGTTATTCGGGACAGCTCTTTGTCTCTTGATCCCACTACTAGGACATCCTCAGCAAAGCCTCTATAGGTCAGCTGTTTATGTTCTAAGCTGATTGGATTTAAGAAGATCTTAAACTCAGTAATAAGCTCTCTCCACTCAAGAAGCTTGTCAGAAGACTTTGGTATTAATACTCTTCAAGATAGTACTTTCAAATTTACAACCGATTAGCTATAAATATAGTATTCATAATTGATTATGTTTATCTAGTTGATAGATTAATAATATTTGTTGGCGGACTAACCTAACCTAACAACGTCGTAACGCATTGTATCTGAGTCAACAAGAGAATTGCGTCGTCTAACGCATTATATGCTTTACCGTGGACAACTAAGGCCCAGTGCGACTGGGCCATTGTATCGCTGTGTGTACCTCACAGTGCCGAGAACGGCTCTATTTACTCAGAGCTGACAAACACGAGCCCCAGTTTAGCTTCTTTATGAAACAATCAATGCTCACAATCTTCGGCCCGATTCCGGTACAAATATTAGCCCAACAAAGAGAAGATTAATTAAATTCTTCGTTTAATTGTTTAATCCCGAGCTCGAATTTTTACCGAATATAATTTACAGTAAATCTTTGTTTAACTTCAAAACAAATCCAATAAAAGTTACCGAAGTATTTAATAGTTTGATCAACAAAATGTAATTATAACGATTGTGGACTCGGCCAACTCAAACGTATCAAAGGTATTTGCCTAATTTCGCCGGATGAGAAATTATAATGGATTCGCAGACGATCCGAACGCTCGATGCGATGCGATCACTTTTGGCAATTCTTTATCTTTGCGAGATCCGTTGAAAATTGAAAAGCGTTGCCAAAAAACTTTAAAAAGATTTCACTTTATTATCACTGAAAATCTATTTAAGTCGCGTGCTCCGTCTTAGCGCAGACAAATAGGTTACCTTGCTATCTCATGTTATTCTAGACTAGACAATGTTAACTTAAGAAAAATTGGAAGGTATTTTTACATTCGACTTTTAGGTATTTGTTTTGCAATCGAAAGCCAACAACTATCATCAGGGAAATTATAATACACTTACAACGCTAAAAACAGAGCACGTTTATCTTTATTAATATTAATTATTATAGGTTAAATTGTACACAAATTGCAAACAAAACTAGCAAACACTAAATTAACAAAGCGTGTGTTATCCGAGGCGATTGAATGTAATATAATTATGAATTACATTTGTAATGAATTGCCGACGCGCTGTTGGGCGGGCAGGCGCTGGGCGGGCAGGCGCTGGGCGGCAGGCGCTGGGCGGGCAGGCGCTGGGCGGCTGGCGTGAATTAATCCTGTTCAAAACACGTATTATTTAAATATTGAACTTGATATAGTTTGTGCTAAAAACGGATGTGTTAATTGTGTTAGGGGATTTAATTCGACCACACAAATTTCGCATTGCATAATATTCCATTAAACAGTGATTGTAAAAATTAATCGAATATCTATTCATCGTATAATTTTTACATAATTTGCGTTTATAATTTGACCTATATTTTGTCTGTAAACACAAACTGTCAGATTGACAGAGAGAGGCGCCCGGCGTGTAGCAAGAGGTTTGCGGTTATCTTTCATTTGTTATGTGTAAGAAAATGGCGTAAGAAGTTAAAATAAATAAAGTGTGAACTGGTGAAGCAATACACATGAATGTTGAATCTCTTTTCAGGTAATTGTAATTGTAGAACACTAGTTCAATGATTGGATTTATGTTTGAAATGAAATTTGATTATAATTTAATAAAAAAAAAGTCTTTTCAAAGCAACATATTCAAATAGATATTTTATTATTCCATCATAAGAGACCACCATACTCATACATCATAAGAGACACATATACTCGCATATTATACATTACTAGCATTACAATTAATAAACTGAAACAATTGAAAACTGAAAATAAAGTCGAAAATGCGTTATGTCTCCGACGAATTTTACTACGAAAATACAGTTCGGATGTTTAAAAATAAGTGTTATTTATTCCCAAGCTTAATGCATGTTTATAATTGGCGATTGTTTGTATTTATACTCTCAGTAAAATATTTACGTAATAAATTGTTGTTTTTCTTTTACGATTCAATAAATCAAGGCATAAAATCTGTTCACAGTGAATTTATAAAGCTCATTGTAAATGTTGAATAAGCATATTGACGAACATTCGAGCACTTTTTGTATAAGTAATTAAAGAAATCGCCAGCCATTGTTTGCCTCACATTTATTTAATTAAAGAATTAAATTTGTAAAATATATTATCTCGTGAGACTGTGCACTAATAGACTTAATTAACGATATATGGTGCATACATTGTTTACATAAAAAATACTAAACTTAAAAAAACCTAATATAGATAAATATTAATAAATTGGAGGGAGGAGAGAAAAACTCTGAATCTACTGAATCGATTTAGAACTATTTTACTTTTATATTATCTTCCTTCTATATTAATAAAATAGTTTCAAAAGATGTGTTCCTTTTTTTGGTTTTTATAAGACTCAGGGAGATGTTTAACCAAAATTGCTTTTAAAATTTTGTCTTCTAAATCGCAGAATCTCTGCATTAAATGCATCTCATAAATCCGTCTAACTATGAACATTTCTAATAAGTCGATTTGAAGCGAGTCACCACTCACCGGTATCGAGACTCAAGAGCCCAAATTAGGTCATGGACTCATCAAAGACGCCGCCGTAGATCCGAGATGCAGATTTGTGCCGCTAATTCACCTTCCCAGCTTCAGTTCGACTTTCAAATAAATTAAAAAAGGATGCTGTCGCACGTAGCTGTGAAATATCGAAAATTTTCACAGTACAGGCAACACGAACAGTAAATTTCTTAATATTATTTTATTTTTAATTGGCATAAAAGTTGAGTCTTTTCTTGTATATTATTAGGTTATTATTTGCTCGATAAACTTATTCAAAATCACAAATGATCTGGACGGTTCCATTAATAATATTAATTTTAAAAATACGTAGCAACGAATGATATTTAAGATGTTTTATAATGAGCACAGTAATTGTAGTTTATTGTACTTAACTGAATATTAGGAAAACCCGAAGTGATACGACAAAAACGTTCCAATTTAATAAGTCTTTTGTTCTGATACAAAGTTAACTATTATTTAAGTTAAACCGTCAACATCTCAGTTAATTTTAATTTCACATGGCACTTCTAAATGACGTTGCCTGTTGGAAAAAAGTAGATCCTAAAGGCTATCTAGATATTAGGCCTTACCTGACAAACCTAAAAACTTATGACCATAAACTTACAATCTCTTAATAAACGGTTCGCCGTAAGTAAAGCCAAAACTGTATATACGTAAGTGTAAACAGAATGTTCTTATACCTACCTCTTATACTTGATGACACGCACATAAGTCCACCGATAACGTTACTGTAATATGAAATTTACCCTATAAGTGTGGAAAATTGAAACCTATGAAATGGCTACACTGTGCGTGCTCATATTGGCTCTGGGTGTTATTATTCTGTGCTTATTACACATTAACGAAGCAACACAAATAGTGTCTTAAGTCGTAATCGCCTCGCACTCGAAGTCGCCCTGTGTAAGCATTCTGTCATTATGCAAATTCCGGTTTAAAATGCAAGCGCTTATAATCAACGGCTCTTGTTTGCGCGGAGCTTGGCTCTTAATTCTCCTTATTATAATATTGTGGTTTCTGAAGCCGGCCTTTGTTGTGCGTCGCTTGTTTGTCACGAAAACTTACACTAATATGGACGTAATAGCAGTGTAATGTTTGAGTTTCGTTCCAGGTTTGCAGGTCTAGAAGTTATCTGTCTGTGTCGTATGAAAACTTAGCACCAATCTATGTCAAGACTTTATTTCAAATATTGAAGGTTCTTGAAGTGTTAGTCAATTACAACTAATTAATTGTAATATGTACAAATTCCCTAATATTCTAGGGTATAATAATATTTGGAATTAAAAAAAATATAAATAATATATTTCAATACGGCAATGACATGGTCTGGATTAAAAAGGAGCTTTTAGTTTTCTGGTTAACCGCTTGTAAAGGATTAAATACAATTAAAGGAATCAATTTGAAATTCTGAGTATATCTTATGACGCTTTATTTGATACTTTATTCAAGCAATTGCTCGTCGACCACCTGGAAGTGATTAACAACAATTACATTGTAACAGATTTGAATCAGAACAAAACGTAACAAATGTTTACAAATAATATGCAAATAGAAGCCTTCGTACGTCGTTTCGCGATCTCGACAAACAAACACTTCCGCATATTAATATTCATGAGCCTAGAAGCGAAACAAAAAGGAAATTGAAAAGTTCTCATTAAATAAAAATGAGCAGCTATAGCTACACCCGTGTAATTTCACATATAAATACATTGAAACTGCGGTCGATGGAGTTACAGTAATTCGCCCTATTATTATGTACGTGAATAAAATTTTAAACAAACTCAGTAATTGGCGGTTAAAAATCGAAAATATAGGCCATGAGGAGTCTCTCGTGTAACCCACTTTTACGTTAAATTCCCAATTTTCAGCTTCATTGTAGTGGTTATTTCATTTTGTACGCGTCTATAGATATATTTTGAACTGAATAAAGATTGGGCAACGAATAAAAATAACAAAATGTGGGAATGATATGAAAATATTTGCCAGGTATTTTTATAAAATGTGATTAATATACAGTACAAATTTCATTAGAGAGAAAAGATATTCATTTATCCATTAATAAGAGTAACAAAAGTATACGTTAATTTTTAGTATTATATACCCTTTGTTGATGTTTATGGGTTCAATTCCTAGTCCATACATTTATTACTTACTATTTATAAATACTCAATTTTAATATAACATTTCTTAAAATTCAACAAAATTGCCGAAACATTTTACTCTCACTGCATTGTCATCCTAGCTATGCATTGGCAAGGTAATTCTTCTCTATCAAATTCGTCGTAGAGAACATTAGATGACATCGCGTATAGAAAAGTGTAATCGGAGGGCAGAAGCCGGGCGGTGCCAGCGGCCGCCATCGCTGGCACCTTCCCAGACGTGCTAAGTGCTCCAAAGTCTCCTCTAATTGAATTATTGCTCGCTTAATCCTGAAGCAATTAGTGAAATAGTGTTTGTGTGACATTCCGATAGTTTTGACTTCGGCGCGTGCCCGGCCCATATTTGACTAATTGAGTTTAGATTGAATGGAGGTTGTAAAAAATCGCCCGTTAGATTTTACCACGACTTTTTATGTGATAGTGGGTAACTGAGAAGGCTCGTCAAATGGAAAGAGTCCACGTCCGCCTATGAACAGACATTGGTCATTGCTCTATCTTATAACCACGATACTCACAATAAAAAATGTAAAATATATTTTTATTATTAGGTTAAAAATAAATAGCAATTTATTTTTGTTACCGCCAAAATATGCAGTCGTTGCATATCTATCTCTTATCTCCTATTCACCTATTCACATAAGATTATTATCACTTCAAATATTAGTAATAAACCTTTTATAAACAGTAATTCCATATTCCAGCAGTAAGACGGCCCTCAAAGCAAGTCTGAAAGGGCTGACGCCATTCCTTAACTCGGATTTGAGATCTCTCAAAGGGCAGGGACCCTCAACCCGGCGAGAAGCCTTCTACAAGTTGTAGGACCCCGGGGACGCTCACGTATTGCGAAACGATTTGCTTACTGATGGTTGCCTTAAATTATTTCGCATTTTGCCCCAATCGAAATGTACATGACATTTCGTTTTTGGTATACCGACTGCAAATATTGGATAAGGATTTAATATTGAAATTTGAATGGACTAGGGTTATGTTATGTTCGTTTTGTATGATTTTTATAGCTCTGAGCTCTGAGTGTAGTGTATAGATTACTGTATGTAAAATACTATATTGGACATAATACTAGTTGCGCAACTCGCGTTTGCACGTACTTGTGATCAGGTCAAAAATCTAACGAAATTCTTCATGTTTAAATATTATAAACAAAAACTTATTATAAGATCCAAGTTCTAGATATTAGCACGACCGAAAAAGGATTTATATTATATAGGTATAATATATATGTATTTCAATAGATAACTGCCATATCAATATGATATCAATCTTTTTCAATCGATGCATTATTTAAACTGCAACATGTTTATATTTAAGGTATCTTATATAAAATATTGTCTACATATACAATAACATATATAATATTGTATATGTATATATCTTGGAGCGGTTATGAGATTACGTGAACGTTAACAAAATACGATATAGCATCGTGCGACACACGTTCAATTGTCGAATCGATTGCGACCTGCAACTGAATTATCGTTCCGAGTCGCTCGAGATAAAGGCGAGTTCACATGCTAGTTGGCCAACTGGAAAGACCATTAAATTTGTTCTACAAATAAGTCTTTTTTATTGGGAAGAAATACTAAAGTATATAGTATAGGTTAAGCTTGGGTCGCAGGGGAAAAGGTACATTGGTTATGTTTATGGTATTGGAAGGGTGTAACACCTACTGAAATCCAAACAGGAATATTGCATAGGTCACTTTTGCAGACCATTTTGCCTTAGACATAAAGACAAAAGTTAAACTTAGCGTTGGTACAGTCAACGTCATATAAAATAGATATCACTTTAAGCTTCAATTTTATATTATTATTATTCATTGTTATACATTCTAGTTGCAAGTTACGAAAGCTAGTGACTTTTATGATAGGCTGTTATTAATATTTATATAAGTATTTTTTTTAACTTTTAAGGATGGGCTTTAAAAATGACTTAATCGCTTAAAAGCATCTTAAAACATCCATACTAGTTGTTAGTGCGAGTAACTAGGGCCAGTAACTGGCATTAATCGGCGTTGTATTCCAATCTCGTTAGCAAAGCTAACTCTGAACCTGAGTTGGCTATTACATATATACATATATTATATTAAAATGCCCGCATGATATAACGCTCGGCGTCCGACATTTATTGGATATTTTATGAGAGCGATCTATTAACATGAGTTTAATTCGTGTGACTTAGATGTTTTTAATTTGAAACAATAAAGTTTTTATGGAGAATTGAGTGTGTTGAGCGAGTAATTTATTAAGTTATTTGAGATCTTATTAATTCTTTCTATCTTACTAATTAATTCATTCCTACATACTGATTTCTATATTAGAGTTTGTGATGTTATTTGAAGTAATTTTGGAATATATTAATGGAGAAAGTACTTTGGGTCTAATTTTGAGGTGCGTAGAGCCGCGAAGTACAACAGTTTTTATGACTGTCTCGAATTAAGAGAATCGAATCGCTATTAATTTACAATTTAAATGTGATCGTGTCAAGTAAATATAGTGCTAAACTATTGTCCTAACTAGATAAAAAATAATTTATCCAAGTTTCTAAAAGTATAAGTTTGTCATCATAGTAAGTCGGATAGTTTTAAATTTATAACTCGAACGATCGCTTTTAGCTAGAACTTGGCGTTCAAGTTATGTTTACATTGAGTGTAAACAACTAAACAGCGCGAAAGTCGGCTAATATGCCAGCAACTCGTGACAGCGCGACACTTAGATTAGTTACTGGAGCTAGTTTTACAGTCTTGTAGTTTATTATGTTGTTAATGAAAATCGTAATATAATTTTAAAATATTATACGAAGCTAAAAATTAAGTTTATTTTGAATCTCTACAACTATAGGTCAGATTTTTATAAGGCATTCTTTTAAATAAAATAAATAATTATTATGCTATTACAGACTATTTTAATTAACAAAAATAACCTAGTTCGAGGTACGCAGAAAAATTCGCGAAACGCAGCTAGTCTATAAATAAATACGATGAAATACATATTTCTATTCAATTAATATGAATTTAAACAAAAACTATGCTTAAATGAAATTTTACATTGATTTTCCCGAAACTCCTCAAAAAGCACTATAATTATTGACAGTTTAAATGATTTCACGCAAAATATTGTATGAGCACATACTAATTCTGTCGCAGTAAATGTTGTATCAAGTTGTCGGCGGCTAATTTGTTAGTGACTCGCTAACGAAGCCAAGTTCACAACAAGCTCTCAATGGCCACTGAGAATTCATTGCGGGAAGTACTGACACCACGTGCTATATTACCTTATATTACTTACAGCGTCGTTTCTTCACTGTGTTTACCAAATAATGTTAAAAAAATTTCAATACCCAGCGACGGTTCAATAACTTTGGAAAGAGACCATTAGCTTTCTATAGATTTTGGAGCGTTATCTCTTTCACGCATAAACTGCGACAACTAATAAACTGGTATTTATAAACATAGCTTAATTGCGATAGAGTAAACGATATTTAAAACTATATCTTCAGCTATTGTAAATCCTTATTAATATTGCCTACGAAAATGTATGAATGTTTTTACTCGTTAACCCATAAACTAGTGAATGCATATGGATATAGCCTCTCGATTATTACATAGAAAACTTTAAACGTGTTGCCATGAAATTGATATAAAAACCATATAGTATGCTAGTCATGACTAGTACCGTTCGTTAAGCGGTTGGCCAAGCATCAAAATTGTGTTAGTAAACATTATCTTTGACGTTGTAGATGTTGTAAATGCAGCAGCTGGCAACTTGGTCAGCACTTAGCGGCTAATTTGTCGCTAACTCGCTAACGAAGGCAAGTTTGTGTCGACCAGCGGCTCGGTGACCGGCGCTGCCCCTTTGAGAATTCATCGGAAGAGCTGCACTACCGCCCTAACATGTGCTAAATTAGGGTCGCTTCGATGTTTCTTGGTTAGTGGACGAGACGTTCACTCAATTAGTGAGCTAACAGTCAGTGGCCGCATTAAAATGTATGTTTATGAATTATTAACGACGCTCCCAGGCTTCACATAGATGCAGACAAACGAATCACTTAATTAGAGTACTTTAGTAGCCTTTGATACATTCTTTTATAAGTAAACTAAGGTTTTTTTTTCCTCTCTTTGAGCTGGTAACACTCCAGCTTGTTTGATTTTTATTAGTTGTGTAAAATAAACATTAGAAAAGGTTAAAACCCTTGAAGAATAGCAAATACCTGGCAGTGATAATCATCAACAATAGCTGACAAACACAAACGCTGGAAAATAAACAAACTTTAACACTACTTTAGAGGTTAAAAATGTTCTCCAAAAACTAAACTAAATCGCCCTAAATATATAACTCGGCGTCTTATCGGAAAATTCTCCCACACGTTTCACTTATTTTCAATATGATGAATATGAGAAGAGGCTTAACCGCTAAGCTTCGTCAAATCTATAATCTAGCCTTTCAGAGATTAGAAGTCTTTTTATATCAAATTCCAAGGCTGTCAGCGTTCGTGCCGGCTATCTTCAAGTTAAGGCTATTTAAATAATGCCATAAACTTATCCAAGCTTTATGCAGTATTTTAAAGTCACGAACGTTGACACAGACTGAGTGATTTGTGGAATGAACCCCTTGGGCCTTGGTACTCGATAACGAGGGTGCGAAAAGCAAGGGTTTCGATTTTGGCATTTTGTAGTATAGATATTACATAAGACAAGTGAATTGATTTTAATGAAAGCGATGTTTATACGTTCGTAATAAGGTCACGCGAACTTAAATAATTCATTTTATAAACTATATTTATAACTGAATTCTATGGCAATCTATGTCAAACTTTAAAAAATTAAAAAGGAATAGGTAAATGCATTTTTTAAGATTTTTGTTTGAAATAGTGGCCGCCAATTTTAAAATGTCATCGAACCATGCCTCCAAGTAAATGGACTCATACTTACTGAAACATTTTTACTAAGTTACCATACTTAAGTGATCACGTGCGCCCTCACATTTAATTTTAGTGTAATTAATGAGAGTTTCAACACAACGTATTCTGAACGGAAAATCCGCTAATGCTTTTACTTCGCTTTAAGAGTAAACTTCATACTGAATAATTTATCTCCACTTTTTACCGGGATTATTTAACTTAACCGGTAATAAAAGTTTCTCCCGGGTGACGTAGATAAGGGACCCTCGTCAGACCGCCATTGTTTGTGTGTTTGTCCGCTAAGCCGGATCGCGTTACCTCTCCACGAATTAAATAGACTTTATTTCCTTGCCTTTGAAACGGAGTAATGAGTTTTCCTTCCTACGTGCCTTTTTATTTGGCTAAATTATACGCGTTATCAGTTAAATTGAAACAATACCGCCTGATTTGTAACCTTATTAACATTATTCAAGCGACCATTCGGCGGTGTATGACGGCGCTTTGTTTCAATAATTACTCGATTATGGCTAAGCATATATCTAATGTATATGTCTGTTAACATAGATAAAAAAGTGTTGGTAAGCGCAATACAAGAACCTATTTATATTTTGAACTAAGCTGACCCAATACGACTTTGTTCACGCTGCACAAACCTTAAACCTACTCTTTTTAAGAATTAGATGACTAACTCGATTCCAGCTATGAAGTATTCACTCAGAAAATTGTTTTGTATTAATTTTTATAATAAAAGATATAAAGATAATAAGATATAGAGATCGTAGGTAGGTATAGTTTTGTTCAGACTTCAAGTATTTTCAAATCGCTGGTTGATTGTAACCATGAGCCAATTGAGGGCGGTAAATGTTTAATACCCACGGACTGTTGATGTAATGAAGCGAATTAGCCGCTCACCAGACGTGAATAATATTAAATTCATAACAAGCGTCCAGTAACAATGCACCTAATGATGCTTCATATACTATAGGGAATTTTGATGCTGAATTTGTTACTGTTTAATATAACTATACACTAGTAACCCGCCCCGGCTTCGCTCGCTTGTATTATATATGCAAATCTTAAATCTTAATATGTCTATTAAAAAAATCAGTTGCGAAGTTTTAAACATTTAAGCATACGAAGGGGTTATAGGGACAGAGAAAGCTACTTGTTTTATACTATGTATTGGTGTAACAGTTATTACATATACCTTCTTATTCTGAGTAGTAATGTAGTAAGGTGGTATACCGGGAGTGTCCAGGGGAGGAATGGTACTCGTGGATGACTGCAAGAGTCCGACATAACCTGCAGTCCTACCGCGGAGACTGTAGAGACGAATGAACACTTACCCCCAAAAAAATAAATTAAAAAGGTCATCGGCCAAGCGTAAGGCGTTAGGCATACCTATCGATGTTTTTTGCATACATTATCTCATGTAGCATGGAACCGCGAGGTCTTATCGACCGGCTGTGACATCATTAGCACGTGACACGTGACACGTGACGACTCGTTGCACTGGAGGGATATTTATGAGCCCGTCATAAACCCACTCCACTCCATCTATCCTCGTGTTATTAAATCGAGCATTTTTCAATATAAAACGGGATTAAAATATTGCTCTTTATTTTTTTGAGTTGCCGTTTTTAAGTCCCAACGTAAAAGCGATTGTGTTTGTCCGTAGTTTTATTGAAGATCGATTTATTTTTTAAACTACAATTACTTATTATTCGTCTAAGTCTAACTTGGTCACAAATTTACGAGTTATATATTTTTAACTCTTTTAGGGATACAGTCAGCTATTTCAAATTTTTTACTATACAGTAACTAAACATTTTTAAGATACATAAGATTTTGCATTGTAATATTCAATATCAGTTAGGATGTGTACACAATTACGTGAACCCATGTCCACCCTGGAATGCAGTTCAAGTTATCAATGAAAGGTTTTGGAGCGGAAAGCCGTAGCTCCGACTTAGTTGTACCTACCTGTATAGAATGTATCTACATCGCATATGATATATCTATATCGTATAGCCGTCGGCTATAAATCGCCACGTTTGCCGAGCTATGAATAAGCTTTACGCTAAATTGCTGATCCGTTCGTGATCGGTTCACTTTGAAGTTGAAATATCGTTATATAGTAAGAGGATTGGAGAGAGGGTCTTATAGCAAATTATATCGTAAAACATAAATGTTATTATCGTATGGATGTCACTTAAAATTGTAATCATTCAACTGATGGTGATCTGGTTTCTTCTCTATTCGTTATGATTAAAACCTAACATATGTATTATAAAACAAACTCGCTCTTTTCTGTCTGTCTCTATGTATGCTTAAATCTTTAAAAATAACCAGCCGATTCTCATGCAGTTTTTTCCATCAGATGGAGTAATTCAAGAGAATGGTTTATGTGTATAATACACGCATATTTTGTTATATAATAGGGGGCAAACGAACAAGCGCTTCACAAGCGCCTTTTAAGGATAGGTACGCTCTTTTTTTGAGGGTCCCCAAGTCATATTGGTTCAGAAACACTGCATAAGGAAGCTGATTCCACAGGATGGTCGTACAAATGCGAGTAAAACAGTCAATGTAATATAATATATTTTTAATAGTATATTGAAGTAGTCAATAGTACAGACATACAATTAAATTTCCCAAATCGTCAAACCTTAATCGCGTTTACCCTGAATTAATCCCAACCAAATTGTATAGTTTGATCTCAATTAAACCCAATAACAGGTTTAACTAGATAAATACAATCAAAGGAAGCATTGAAGTCGGTGGCTAGTCCCCGGGGCGGCTCGCAGTTGCGGTAATCTCTGCTTATTATACAGATTTATACTTATACTTATACAGGCTTCAAAAGAATTAAAAACTGAAACAGTAGATAGTACCTACCTCTCATGATCATAGCTAAGAAGATATTTCTTGATAGTGACGCTGGTTTTGAAATGTTACTACTGCACTTGACTTACAATTATGTATGTAATATATATACTTATTTTAATATATACTTTTTTGGTAAAAAGTTTGGGACCTGTGCGGGTTTCTTACGCCGGTTCTTCTCGCCGGGTTAGTTCCCGAATCGGTGGTAGAGACCATGTAGATTTTCTGAAAATATTTGTTACAAATTTACTCAGAAATAAAACATTTTTGATTTGAATTTTATTATTTCTACTAGTGACAAAGATTTTGCATTTATAATTGAATTTTTCTTATGCTCTGAAGCTCTACTCCAAACACAATCGATGTCGATTTTTATTATTTTCGATACAGTTTTTGAGCAACTTGGAATTAATATAAAAACTTTTTTGTTTCTGTTTCGATAACATTCCGATAAACTGATATGCGATCCGATTCTTTATTAGAGTATATTAAGTCTCATAGCTCGGTTAGCAGTATCAAAAATTTTTGATATCAACGACCATTGCATTCGGAGTAGATACTCTGAACCTAGATAGGTCGCAAATGGGATAGCAATTTGACCGTAACGTGTAATGCGTATTACCATAACCCAAGCGCCACGTCCGCCATTAACCCTTTATATCTCTGGTTTTTCTAAACGCATTAGGTATTCAATACATTGATACCTTTAAGTTAGCTACGAAGCGCTTCAGGGCATTAGGTACATGAATCGCTTAAGGTCATGTTAGGTAGGATTTCTAGCTAAAGATTTGGGTTTGGTTCATATTAATATCTTATTCGGTTTTATTGAAGAATATGGATATTTAAAACTATACAGGAATTATCACATGATGAAAAATACGGACCCCATACTAAGACATTTGTAAGGAGATAGAAATTCTTTGATGGTTTTTAATAGGAGAATGGACAAACAAAAAAAGGAAGTTAATAAAGAAGGGAATGAGAAGTGTTCTATTGCTCCTATTAACGAGTAAAAGAGTAAAATAAAACGCAATGGAATCTCTAGTTTCAAATAGGCCTACTTCATCAGCCTCTTACTGTGATTTTTAAGACCAAAACATAATAAATCTACTAAAGCTTGCTTATGTGTCTGTGTGTCTGTCTATGTGTATCTTTCAGTGTGTGTGTGTGTGTGTGTGTCTTAAAGGGAAAACATAATAACAGTTACTACTATCTCTTGCTTTAATCCAACCTTCTGAAAAATAAAAATAAATAAACCAATTAGAAAAATAGCCAAGTTATTAGCGGAGTTAAGAAATGAAATAAAACTACTATCGATATTAATGCTTTTAATTCCGACAATTGGTTCTCGATTATACGATGTCAGTTCAATTAAACTGTACGGCTATCTCTCGAAGTAATTATTGTTACATTATAAATTGCAAAGATATCGTATTAAGATGTAGAATGTTTCATTTTTATTTAGAACTAGCGGCCCGCCCCAGCTTCGCTCGCATGTATTTATTATACATATAAATCATTTTCTTGAATCACTCTATCTATGACAAAAACCACATGAGGATCCGTTGGGTAGTTTTTAATATTTTAGCATGCGTAGGGATATAGGGACAGAAAAAGCGGTTTTTTTTATACTATGAAGTGAATCTCGGATACTTCTATCAAATATGTAAGATAATTATTATGTAGGAAGGCTTTGTTATTATAAATAATATTGGTAAATCCGTTTAAATAATTATATTATTTAGTTAGTTGTTAGTTATTATACATCATTGTAAAATTAATGAATTAATCGAGTCTTCTTATTTTATTCCAATGTAACGTATTTCTACAAAAATAAAACAATCGAAGCCTACATTGATTTGAATATTGAAATAAAATATAAACAAGAAAGTCGTATTGGCAACTGCATACATCCACATGGCGAGCCCGGCCTGGATCAACAGAGAGATTGGAATGAAACCACACGCAGACATTTATTTTATCTGTATAATATGTTTTTACATATTAGGCTTTGTATAACTACTGGATTCAAAAGTATATTAAAACATTTAACTAAGTATTACCTGTGGTTTTAAGCGTAAAAATCGCATATTTGAAACTTTTCATGGAACAGACTTTTTTGACTTAAGTATGACGTCAGCACGTTGTGACATGTCTAATTACGTCACTTGACAGTACACCTTTATTACCTAGATACTTGAAGGTTTTTTTTTATATTCTAAAAATTTATTACCACCTATAGAAAAGTATTTAGAATATCTCCTGTACTTTATAATTTCAAAATAGCTGTAAAAATGTTAAACCAGCACATTTGCCTAAAGCGCTTTCTCTGTAATTAATTTACAATCCTAACCTAACATTTTGAGTGTATCATACAAATACATAAAATATGTAAACTCTCTCTGCGGCCGTTTCGGCAGGCTTATAAACTTTCTGGTCATAAATAGACATCAAAGGAACGAATTCTCTCGCGCAGTGAACATTTCTTTGATCTGCTTCGTATTTTTGTGGGGAATTTATTCATTTGCCGCGCAAACGTAATAGGCGGTTACTGTATTCTAAATTTTCTTGTTCCTGCGTTACGACAATGATAAATCGTATTACTCGTGTTTTCAATTTTATGTGTTCAACAACTGTTGTGAATTTAACAACGCTTTTTATAGTATAAATGTTATGGCATACAAATTGTTCACATTTATATAGTTTTCAATTTAATTATATATATTAGAATTAAGAGCATAGTAACAATCAGAAGGTTCCAGGTTCGAATCCTGGCAGGGTTGCCATGTGGTGTGGCCTGGTGGCGGGGTGAGGAGGTGACAAATAAAGACGTCTATACCATTTCGATGTTCACTTTATTCTCATCAAAATATAACATATAATAAAATTGCTTACATTGCGACATACCGCTTCACACACACAAACACACACACACTCACGCTACTACACACTATAAACTCTTTACTATTGCAATTATAAAAGAAACAGTATGTATGCGATACATAGGTGGGTAAAACTATGGGTAGGGTAACTTTTTAGGAGGACTAACACATATGGTTGTTATCCTGGTATTGTCACGGCAACAAATATTACTGGTTACACCTAGTCTAACACAAATTTAGATATTATGTTAATATTCGTTTTCCCCAACGTGTTCTACAAAATACATCGTAATCACAACAAAACGGAACATTAGTAGCAGTAATTATTTGGCGAAGTCACGGGTTGAACTGAAGTATTATTTCGTGTTATCTTAATTAAGAGGATAAGTGATTGTGCCGCCATTTTGAACGGCAATTTTCGCGCGCTTTTGCCTGTCTTTGTGTGAGATAAGATAAGATTTTCTTAAAATTATCGCGCGAACATGTCGCTGTATTAAGAAGGATTCAGTTTGTATATAAGTTAAACTCATTTCAATTATATGTATACCAACCAAGTTTGGTTGATTGGTTGGTTGGTTTACTATTATATTTATTTAATACATTTATATTATAGAATACAATCACTTTTCTTTGACACGGCAGAACTTTAACTAGGTATTGTATTTATTTAACACATTTATCATATACAATACAACCATTTTCTGTTTTTAAGAGTGACGCTCCCGCTTTTTCTTCAAAACACCGCGGTGACAAGTGAGTGAGCGAGACAAAACATTCAAATCATGACATTTGTCACAGACACAATATTTAGCAATAATTTGTCAATCATAGGAGCATTAGAATTATTACAACAGAATTTACTATACTCATTTAGTAAAGATATAATAATAATGCATTATTATAAGATACGTAAACAAATATTAATTGCACAATTATTTCATATGCCGCAAATATTAATATATATGAGGTTTTGGAATATTTTCCTTAAAACATATCTGCAGCGGTTGAAGACTGGAGTCATAATTCATAAAGAAAGCTTTAAATGTGTGGTTTAAATTAATTAAGAGATATACAATATTGTTTGGACAGTAACAATCAGGAGCAGTTCTGTGAACTATACCTATGTAACGCATGTTTGTGTGTACCGCACTATGCTACTCGATTTATAGATTGCTGATGACATAATGTTATGTATACATCGACAACATAGTATTCCTTCTACATAGGCTTTTATTAAAGAGCCTTGTTTGGTATTAACGATACAAAATAAGTTAATATATGAAACGCAAAGCAACTCTCATAGGACAAAATATTTCTCGCATAACAACCGCTTGAAAAATCAGTTTTTATTTTGTATTTAATAACAATTTAATTTATTGAATTATATATATATTATTTACTCAGCTTCATTAACACAAACTTTTCATTACTCAAGACTAGATGGCGCTATATAATCAACCTAAAATAATTATATTAACTTTTTAAAAAGCATATTTTTCATACAAAAAAACGTTTTGTTCAGCACAAACCGTTAAGCCTCCCCCTCCGGGTCAAGAGGGCGAATACTCGCTTATTAAGCCTTTATTTTTATAGACTCGTACACGACCTACATACGCCCATAGAATATCATTAAAACCTATGGCTCACGCTGAGAAAGGAAATGTAATTACTGAGATTCTTTACTCGCTGTACATAATTCTTGAGTGGAATGTTTACGTGAAGTTTAATATAGAACGTTATTAAACTATGCTTAGAAAAACGGTTATTTTTACAATCTTATATTTCTTGTTAATTTTATATTGTTTATTCTTATCCATTTCTAAATATATTAAAAAAACCAGTGATATCAACTTACGTAAATATATACTTTGAAATTGATAGTAAACATAAAATAAAATTTTTCGGCGCGCGCCGAAATGTCATTGTCAAGAGTGACAGATTGTCAACGTCACTCTGACGGAGCGTCGAGGCTATAGTAGCGGGGCGCCTAGCTCGGAGGACACACTTTTCTGAGAGCGGTGGCCAGCGCACCATGTATTCGACGAATCGTTATCCATTGTCTCAATCCTTGTGTATTTTAAAGAAATAAGTTTTGAACAAAGTATTTGTAATTATCATTTACGCGATTGTAGAATTATTTTAATGTTATAGAAGTAAAATCGCTTAAGTTGCAAAGATAATACGTTTAATTTGAATTACCCTAATTGGCCTGCCCACAACATACCCACGTTGCAAGATGGATTCTGATGAAGGCTGACCTGAGCTTTCAAATTTATAAATTATAGGTTATAAAAATAAGCAAATAATTATATAACTATAAGTATACTTATACTAGCCTCATCCAGCGGTTTTGCTTTTTACTTAAATTTTTCGAGTCTTATCTATCGGTATGTCAAAAGTTACTCGTGTTAAATGTTATTTGTGTGAAAGGGAAAGAAATATACTTTTACATAACCTCACGAAATGTATAGTATTTTTAGGAATGAAGCGGTAATGCTATCGTGCCGGCGGCCGCCTTTTACCCATAGTATAAACATAGCTATAACTTTGAAACATAAACAAAACAAAATCTATTTACCCGTGTAACCTCGAGAAATTAACTTAACGTTCGCAGAACGATCGTTTAAGGCCGGCGACACACTCGTGATGCATGATTACTTGAGGGAAACATTACTTCCTATTGGATAAAGGGAAAGGGAGATACAGACAGACACAGAAACATGCGCATGGCTTACAACTACAGAAAAGAGTGTCGTTACAACTTTTGGTCTTAATTTTTCCGTCTAGCCCCCGCACGACGCGCGATAAATAACTATCCTCCAAAAAGTGTCCTATATCTTCGAATAACTAATCATTAGCACATAGCTCCCATCACTACGTCATGACGTCACTACTGCATGCATGTTTAAAATTCATAGCATCAAGTCCATATTTCTGTCGAGTCCGGCATTAACATATTCTATTAAGATTGTGAGGTTCGGAGTATAATCCCCGCGTACATGAATACGTGCTGTCTGGAACTTTCTAGAATTGTATTTTATATGCAACGTGTTGCGCAAGCCGGTGGTTTTGCTTCGCTGATATATCAATGCTGTGTCTCGCTTAATATTAAGAAGACCAGTAGAAGCTTGATAACGCCAATAGTATTTCGACATTCGTAGTAGAGTATCTATTATAAAAAAAAAATCGCAAACTGTGTTGGTGAGTACATAGCTCGATAACAGCTGAGCCGATTTTGTATTATTCTTTTTTTAGTATATTCCTGGATGTATGAGATGGTTCTTAAGCAAAATATAGTAGTTGTTGGCTATAAGATTTCGGGTAGGATAGGTACCTACTTGGTGAACGAGGTCGCGTTGGTCCAGCTTGTAAATAAATCTAGAATAATAATTACAATCACCAAATGTGTTGCTAACTTTATAGTTTGATAACAGCTTACTTTATTAATTATTTTTAAGAATATTTATAAGTGAGGACATTTCTTACAAGTGTAGCGTGTGGTCTGCACCTAATCTACCTTAATTGTTATTCAATAAAGTGTTGGTATTATCCAATGTTATTGATGCAATGTGTAATTTGTATTAGCTCAAAGTTATTAAAGTAACAACGGATACATTTTTCACCCTAGAAACTATGGGCCACATCGAGTATTATCTTAATATAAATAAATCTCGAGTCACAATGTTTGTCCTCAATGGACTCCTAAACCACTTAACCGATTATAATAAAATTTGCACACCATGTGCAGTTTAATCCAACTTAAAAGATAGGATTGCTTACATCCCGGTATTGCCCCGGGAACGGGAATTACGCGGGTAAAACCGCGGGACATAGCTAGTAATATTATATAGAATATTATAATTCATATTTACAGTTCAAATAAAATCTAATAAATTACCTAATACCAACTTCAGCTTGAAAACGAAAAGAGCTGACTCATTGAAATATAATTATAATCATGAAAAGATAATATTGCTGAGTGAAAATCGTTAAAGATATTAACAGAGGAGTCGTGAGCTCGCGCCGGGAAAGGCTACTGTTTTAGTTCGGAGACCAAATTTAATTGAATCATTATCTACGTCCAGGCGACTTTGCAAGTCGTTACACTTTATTGGTTGAACATTCCCAACTTTCTTATATTATGTTATAGAAAAATTAAAAGTTGGAGAAAATGTTTGTTTTATTGTTTTGTATTTCTAAAAAGAGTATTGGATATTGGGTTAGTCTTTGGCCTTCATTAGGCATTGGGTGGTGGTAAATTGAAACAATATTTTAAAAATTAAAGTATTGGTGTAGATTTATTTTCTAATTAAATGTTCTGAATTTGACCACAATTACATTCCAATTTGATAACTTCCCACTTAAATAAAGCTGAGTTGAGTCTGTGAATATCATCTTTATCTATTTTTCTACAAAATAAATTCATTTTACAAAAGGTGCAATTTTTCGGCAATGATATTACCAATAAACGAACTTTATGCCTCTTTCTTCGTTTCGGATTTTATTAATATAATTTGTAGAAAAAAAAGTAAATTTCCTTGTTCCACTAACAAATCAATGTCCAAGTGAAATCTTAATGTATTAATTTACTCACGTGTATTTTTATTTCTTTTCAGGTTAGTGTATCTGGTGCTTGGCGCGATGTAAGAAACCATTATTTTCTAATTATAACTACAACGACCAATGCAAATTATAGAATGATCCCTTTAATCTACATTATGATATAGGTACAAAATTTTAAAGGTCAGTTGGTGAACTATCGTAAAGATTTCTGTATTTTTTATATAAAAATTAAATCATAATCATATATCAGAATTTTTTGCTGTTTCTTCTCTGTAGAAACTTCCGAACCGGTGCTAAATGTTTTGTAATACCATGACGATTCAAAAGTGTTACTATATGTAGCGTAGTTGAATAAAGATATTTTGACTTTGACTTTGACTTTGTAAATGTTAGTAATAGTTGTATATGTGAATGTTGTATATGCCTGTAACTGGCTTTGCATACCAGTGTTTTTTTAAACAGTGAAATGTTTGAATGTCTTGTGTGTAAAGATGTTGGTATCTCTAAATAAATAAATAGTCAGTAGGAGATAGTTTAGTCGGGTAAGAGACTACGGTGCCTGTGACGTATACGTAGGGGACATGTGTATACTACGTATCGATGTTATTAATCAATCTCATTCATTTATCCCTTATCTAAGAAATTTTGTACAAAACGAAACCTGATTTTACGCGAGTGAAAATGTTCTAACAATTTTTTTCTCAGTTTCTCTTCTTTTATAAACGACAAGATATTGTTATATATTATGAAAAAATATAAAAAGTGTTGATCTCCCGTGCCGCGGTCACGTCCCGGGGTCACGTGCGACGTTTTACGGCACTTATTGGTGTATAAAGCGGCTCTAAGGTTTACGGCCCTCGGCGCGTGACGCGTTACGCGGCTGCGTGACGCGTTACATCGTTACTGGTTACTGGAACTTTATTTTTGAAGATTATTTTCGATAGTTAGTGTGAGCTGTTATGAAATCTGGTATCTTTTTAATCTTCTTTTGATGGAGTATGAGTACATTTACATACCAAAAACCTCTATCTCAATTAGTACTTTTGTAAACGCGAACAGACAGACGTCAAGTTTCACTTTTAGTTCATTCGTATTCTTATACTATAAAGCTGTTTTCTAGTATTAACAACGTCTATAAATACGATGAGGTAATATAATTTTTCCTTTATTATGTCCGAGCCGGCCACTACTACGTCACGCGCCATCACGCGACTGCTATTTTTAGCTGAACATTGCATAATGCACTTTTTGCTGCAATCTGATTTATGTTTGCGCTGAAGAAATTTATCGTCACGCCCCGGAACGCTATTGTTTTTAATGCTCTCAACTTTATGCTTAGGAGTTACGGTGAATTCTTGTTTTAAAATTATAAGGTTGTTAGCAGATTATAAAATATTATTTAGTTTAGATATTTATTCTTGTTCTTGTAGTTGATGAACATTGCTACTACAGCTCTACAGAAGATGCTTGAAAAACTATTTAACTTGTAGAACACGAGATTATTCGTGTATGTCATTAGACAGTATATTCCCTAAGAAATATTGTAAAAACGAGATGGATTAACTTCTCATAAATAAAAAACAAATGTAAAGTTCTGGTAGAAAGCTGGACAATACTGGGAAAGAGATGTTATTTTACTAATAATCCTCGGACTTCATTCTACGCATTAAAATGAAAATTTATTTAAACATTTTATTTAATTGACTCTTATGTCTATGGTTCGATATCAACACAGTACATTCTTGACCCTGGAAAATCATAGTGTGATCCAGACTTAAAACGATCGGTACACTTAGTACGTTGAATGAGTTCTTTGTTAAAAAGACCGGTCTTTTCCAAAGGCTCTAAGCTAAAAGAACTCTAGCCTGTCGTGAGTGGGCCGCATTAATTTCAACTATAATGAAAGCAAACGACTTTGCTGAATGTTCGTGATTTCTCATAAATCTAGCCAAATGAATTAGATATGCTAAATATAACTGATTTTGAGCTATATTTCTAGATTTATGACCTTTTTATTGCCTCAGTGTTAAATGTTTAAGTAGGTTGGTAGGTTGAGTTCTTGTAAAGGGTTTAATAACTCAGATATAATTATAATAATGTGGTGCAGGTATTAATACGTGAAAAAGTCTAGTTTCTAAATATTTTTAGGCTACTTTTTATTTTCTCTAACCAATTAAAGTTTCAAAAGATGCCTAGGTATCTTAAATTTTAAAATACTATTAACATTTTTAATGTGAAACTTTGTAGCATGTATATATAAGATTGCATTCCGATAAATGCATTAGGTACATTTCTCATATTTACAAATCCGTAAGACAATACACCCTTCGTGACCCTATTTTCTAATATCACAGATTCACAATAACAGATTCTAATCTATCCACAAATAATGCGTTTATTTAGAAGTTGTAAGTTTTCCTCGTTTACATTAAAATTGTATAGCTTTCAATCCCACGGAATGTTTAATTATAACGCGGGTAATAACAATTACATATGAACACAATATATTTATTCAAAGACCCGCAGGGCACTTCTAGTTTTTTCTTCATAATCCTCATTCCAACGCAATGATTTAGCTACAGAGAGCCCTCTAAGCCACTGGATATTATAAAAATATTTGAGTCAAATATTCTTAAGACAAAGGGAGCGTACTGTTGACTCGCAAGATAATAAGCTTTAGGAAGCTCAGTCTTAACACAGATTTGCATCCCCGTATTGACTCAATGATGTTACTTGTTTGCGAGATCTTGAGCTTCGTTTTTCATTTACATAATAACTTAATAAGTCAAGCTGGGGCGAAACAGACTCGGGGGTGGTACCACCTTTGTGCTTTGTTAGGTAATAACTATCAATATCAGATTCTAAATAGTCATTTCCATTTATTAAGAATAATACTCCTGTATTCTCTTCTTGACATTAGTTTTTGTTTCCCGTTTCAAAAAGCCGCCAACGCATTTACGATGTTATGTTAGCCAAGATTATTGGTTATATTATAAGCCTTGCTAGTGCTGTTGTGGCTTTATAAAAAAGGATAGAGATAACATAGAAGGGAATTTGGGTTAAAAGTATATAAAAGGGAAATAAAGTTTCTCACTCCGAGTACAAAACGCTGTTATACCTCTGAAGTTACGTTTACTATTGTCAATGCGTCCTATAATATAAGCTCAAACACTTATAAAAACATATGTAAAGACTTCTTAAAGAACTACAAGAGTTATAAAATTATATTCAAAACTTTCCTAATCGCGTTATACGAAAAAGACGCTGAAACTGTTATTTTAATCTCTTGCTTCAGATAAGCTAAGTTTAAGGCTATAAATAAAGCGGTTTAATCGTTATTTTACGCGGGTAGATATTAATTACCCGTCGCTAGTATGGCGGAGAGCCTGGGGACTCGGCATTCGCGATTTCCCAACTATTTTTCAGCGAGTATAAATTTTCGCAGTTAGCAAGTCGGCGTGTTTGTAAAATGCCGGCAATTCTTTCCATTGACGTTATTTAGTTCACGCGGCCGCATTTTTATGTATGATGGAGTGTGCATTTTAATTTTCAAAAGAACCTGGTACATAGTTTATTTTAAGTAGTAAAGACTTTAAGCCGAAATGAGCGTCAGTAGCACCCTCCTACAAAAAACTGGCGACTAGTAATTGTATCTTAACAATGTCATGTCTATGATGGATAGGATTTCTATGGATAAAGGTTATCGTTTACATCCCGTACTATTTAGTTGTACGTTTTTTGAAAGTCAAATAAAATGCCTGATAAAATTAAAAATTCAACTTTGTCATCGTTTAGCGTAAATACAAGTCTTAGGGTAATTAAATTCATATAACTACATAGTAATTTATTTCATTTACAAACACCGATCTTGTACAATGCGAACTCGAAATAATTACCAGTATAAAAGTGTTTGTCCGAAGCTTACCCGTTGTATTGCGATACAGGCAAACAACAGATCGTGCGACTTTAGATCCTAAGTCGGTGAAACAAAGCCGCTAATCGCGTGTTATTTTGCACTGTCTGACTGAATCGCAAGTCCTAGCTCTGACATTGGATTATTGTCAACTTTATTTCAATGCAATTCAATGCACAATTTAGTATTTGAATTTCTGATTTTGCTTCGTCATTTTAGAACTGGTTTTTCGATATTTTTGAATTATAGTAGTATTAAATAAGGAATCCTACTAATTATAATAAACGTAATTTGTAAGGTTGTAAGTATGTTGCTCTTCCACGCATATAATACTGAATGAATTTGGCTAATGTTTAACACAGAGGTAGAATAGAACCTTGCTTTTCTGATATAGATATTTTTTAACTTACAAGAACAAATCTCTATCGCATATAAGCTACTGGAGAGCTTAAAGAGTCATTGTTTTTTAAAACCAACATGAGTACATGGTCTCTTCCTAATAGTCGACGTGCGCTATTTGCGTCGGGTACTGAACTTAATAACTTAGAGATGCACTAAAGAAATGATTTGTCTAAGTGCCTATAATATTAACATTTCACTCAAAGAACACTGAAGCTTCGATACATTTCTCCGAAACCAGACATTAGATGAGCTATACCGTTTGTATTGTTGTTTCAATCCCTTTTATATATAAAAGTGTTCTTAGAAAACAAATAAAGGTGCATAATGAACTGATATTTTCGAGAAATTGTAATGAAAATAAAACAAATTCTACCTACTGGCTTTTAATTAATTGTATGAAGCTTTGAAATGCTGTTAAATAATATAGGTGCAGTGTTTTTCGTTTAATTACGTTGTTGTAGTCGACGGAATATCGTGAATAGATGGCGAGTGAATTCAGTCGGGTTGCGCGGGAAGGGGGGGGGAGGTTGTGGTGTTGGCGGAGGGGGGGGGGCGACCACGCTTTTATTTAGTTTAAGTTTAAATAAATAAAGGTGAAACGGCGAGCCTTTTCATGTAAGTAACTAGTATATTTGTTGACGCTTAAGAATCATTTCGGGGGGAATTTTTTTTTATTCGGGGCAATTTTTTGGCCTCTGTTGTTGTTGTATGTATGCAATCACATAAAAACGTTTTAAATCATTACATAGTATAAAGCAAAGTCGCTTGCTTCTGTTTGTCTGTACGCCTCAATCTTTAAAACTACTCAGCCGATTTGGAAAAGTTAATAAAACCACGGGGTGCGTTAAAATCATCTTAAGTAATAATGCGAATGAACACGCGGGTCACAGCTAGTTAATTCTGAAGGTGTTAAACCTCTTTCGTTATGCAAAATAACATTCGTGTCACACCATTATACGACTATATGTTAAGTCATCTCTCTAGCAAGTGGTAGTTGCATGCTCTAAATCATTATCCTAAAAAATGCGAGCATGCAACGCGGCTGATCCCAGCTCGCGATACGATACTTTGCTTTTTAAGGGCACACTTTAATGGAATGTGTATGGTAATGTTGTACAACTTTAGCGATGTTATTCATAAATGTACGTACAGTTGAATGTGGAAGTTATTTTCGTTGTTTAAAATAGTCTGGAGTTGCCATTTTAATAAGTAGGAGCTTGTTCCCGTAGATAGATAAAGTATCTATGTATACCTACCCGAAAGTTGGCACAGACTTCTTTCCACAGATAACTTTTTTGTTACTTTCTCTTTTCCCCTCTTTGTCATAAGTTCTTTATAGATCCTTTTTTAAAGACTGATAGCGCATTTACGCTATTTAACGCTTCAACATCTCAATAGATAATGATTTCTCTTCCGCCAGTCTTAACGTTAAAATAAACTGGCAATCCAAAATATTCAACAACACGTGTGCCACTTAGATATGGCCAATTACTATTCTCTTTATTAAAACTCTAAAAATGGTCACACACTGCATAATGTTCATATGCAAGTTACATTTAATTAGCACGTGAACTTTTCAACTAAGAATAGTAAGATAATAATCGCACTTATGAGAACGGTTCACACAAATTCGTTTTCATTCCGTTCAGCTCGGCTCTCTATACTTATGTAGCACGAGTACATTGTACAACGCTGCATTATTAATTTTGGAAAAGCTACAGCACTACTGGACACATAAAAAAATTGAAAAAAACAGAACCAACATTTTGCTTGTTTTCAATGGCCTTATCTTATGGCTAGAAAGCGATATTGTCATGGCAGTCATAGCGATAAGATATTAACTACAATACTATAATAATAACACTAAGTGTCTAAATAAAATAAGGAACAAAAATGCCTATTTATAGACCATTTACGGCGAGTACAGTCGCTTGCAAATCAAATCAAACGTTTGCTCGTGCTATAAAAGCGGCGTTCAATTTTAAACTAGGACTATAAATTAAAATTAATTAACAATGCTTAACAATAGCATGTAGAGCCGGTTTACGGGCATAGTACTTAGTTCCAGGTTCACTTTTACGAGCCTTAAACCGTTTACTGACGATAATTGATGTAATTCACCTGCTTCGCTTATCGCCGTAAACTTTATGGAATCTTAAAGCAAACTGGTTAGAGCGGCTTAGAGCATTATTGTTTGCGATTGTTGGTTCTATTTCCGTTGTTTGAGAATTGGTCATAGCGCATAGTACTCGTATTACACGTATGCAGAATTCTTCAAGTAGCGAATATCGATATATATGTAGGTGGACAGTGACTACAAGAGAACATTACTAAGCCTCGTGAGTGGGTTAAATATGGAAAAATTAAAGTATTTGTAACAAAAGGAGCCAAGGATAGGAAATGGGCCGACCGAATTCAGAGCGAAGTCAGGCTTCTTTCAACTAAATTAGAATCTTAACACATAAAATATTGTACTCATAAGTGCTTAGCAAGCTATTTTACTAATGTTTCCAAACACAGGGAGCTGAATTTTAATAATATATTTTAGCGTTCAAATTTTCTGTAACATTTAAAAGTGCTAATAGGTTTTTTCAGTCATACAAGCCCTGGTATAGATCTGCAAGTCTCATCTATATACGAGTCCTTACAGGACGGAAGCAAGTTCGAATTTTGCAACGTTGTAAACACGTGTTACGGTCCCTCGCGCAATTCTCAAAGTTATTTCATTTAACTTGCAACTGACTTTAACATATTTACTTTGATATTGTAACTCCCTGTTTTCCGTAAGTCAGTTAAAGTAAGGACTGTCATACATATTCAAATTAATAGTATAGGAGCAAAATTAGTAATGAGATTGGGCTGTTTAAGTAGTTCTGAATAGTATAAAAGAGAAAATCCATATTAAAGAGAAAATGTTCATAGGATGTTACTTGTAGGTACTTTTTTCCTCAGTCTAAAGACGTGATTTTATAACATACGGGGCAAACGAACGAGCGAGGTTTTTTAACCAAATAATATAATTCGCTCTCATACTTTTCGATATTTTTATTACATTATTTAAATAATATACCTATAAAAATTCTGTAGCACCTAACTATAAAACCAAACGTTTTAATTCAAAACATCTTTGGATTTGACTTCCAGCGCAACAATAGTGAAGCCTTGTAATAGCAGTCTGATAAATGCAGATCCAAGAGATACAGAGTTGGATGTTTGCGGGGGTGTGGTGCGGGGTGTGCGGGATGCGGGGGCGTAAGCCAGAACAAGCCCCTATACAAGATCTCGTCTAGATTAACCTTCGGAGGCTGTGCGATGTACAAACATGTCGAAACATGTATGATTTGACGTTGCGTAACCGACGAAACAGGCTATTGATGTATTGCGCAAATACACCGAAGTGCAGCCGGAGTGAGGGCCTCAATATGACTGGATTAGTTGGGAACGCTTAATACTAAGTGTGTTGCTTTGATCAAACGGACGAGATTTGAATGCAGGAGCTCTAGTAAGTGATCATGTCAATATTTCTAATGTAATCTATATGAATACCAGCACAATATGACGCATAAAAGCTTGTGTATAAACATTCTAAAATTAAAAACTATAATTGAGCTTTATGTATTATTGTATGTGTTAGGGGGAATTCTAGAAATAAAGTCACATCGCCTGCGCTGGCTCGGTCATGTTGCGCGAATGGAGCCGGATCGAGGAGTGAAACGAGCATACCTTGGGCAACCGACCGGCCGACGCCCGGTTGGCCGGCCTAGGTACCGGTGGAATGACCAAGTAGAGGCGGATCTTCGCGAGCTCAATGCCAGCGACGGTTGGCGTGAGATGGCGCTGGACAGGAGAAAATGGAAATTTCTCGTATCGGAGGCCAAGACCCACTTCGGGGTCAGCGCGCCCAAGGAGTAAGTAAGTAAGGGGGAATTCTATAGGCATATTAGCATAATGCTAAAGTACCTAACGACAGAGGTCATGAAACACGTATGAAACCACCTGGGGTCGCCTGTACAATGGCACAAAACAATGGATAAATTACATATACATATTTTCTTTTGTAAATACATACATGTCATACATATGACTATGGCTATGTCATACAACGTGGCTGTTGCAGACAGAGAAAAGATAAAAATTTCTACTGCAACAATAAAACCCATAATCCTTGGCGCAAAAAGAAGTTGTGTTACCATTGCACCAAACGGTAATAAATCTTAGTAGAAGCAAAACTAATCACCCAAATGAATAGCCGTTACATTATTATCGAGAAAAACGCTCCAGCAGAGAAATATCAAATATTCGTTTGGCGAGAGCAAGTTCGCGCTTGTTTTTTTTGTCGATTCATTGCGAGTGCAATTCCGGGGACTCGTTAACTAATTTGTTCCCCCCCTACCCCGGCCCCCCCCCCCCCCTACCCAGCACTCCGCTCCCCCCACGGGAGGATCCCGTAGTGATTTGTTCGCCAAAGATTTATTCCAACGTAGCTCCTATTGATTTTATAAATCGCTGTTTTACCTCCGCGAGGGAACTCGATGGATTAAAAGCAAATTATGCAAAAAGCTAGTTAAAACGCGATATTTTTTTGCTTTTTACGGAAAACTACAGGTATTACCGGACGTCGCTTGGATTTAGGAATCGGAACAGAAATGCAATGAAAATGTTTTATTGCCGATGAGAAATAAGAAGACTTTCTACTTTTTGCTTTTGGGAGATTGCATGAAAATCTCTCTCTGGATGTACAGAACCAATTAAAACATAAGTTAAGGTTACCAATTATAAGGATAGTGTTCTATAAATTAACAGCTTTAGACCTTTTATTTTAAGATGAATAAAAAATGCATGCAACTACGCACTTCTCAATGTAAGAGCCAACAACACGAGCCGACACACGAACTTTACACGGAAGCAATTCAAAACTTTGCAAAACCACCCGTATAACATGTGCCAAAATTCATGTGAGTTAATTGAAAATATTAATTTTGAAGGCTGTAATTATGATTAAGCAGCAGCGATGTCACCCCAGAGGGCTTCGTAGAAGAGGCTTCTGTTAAGAGGAAATTAAGCTCTCACAGCGACAAGCTTTATAGAAAAAGTTACAATTTCATTACTTAAATGGCCTGTGAATTTTTAAGTGGTCGGAGAATATTTAAGGATTCCTTATCCCTTTCAAGTGCCGAGAGCCTTCTTTGAAATTATTTAACGGGCTCTCAGATTCTATTATAGAATGAATGACATTGTTTATTTTATAATTATTTAAAAATGAAAAGAAATTTTATAAATACCTTTTAAGATAATTCAAATTCTTTCGATATTGAATTCTTTATATTGAGATTTAAATTGTAAGGGATACAATCGTTGATGGATTTGACTTGTCTAAGTATCAGAGCTAAGAGCTGCCTTAAAGGCCGGCAACAGATACGTTAAGCTTTAACGCGTTAACCAAACGTAAAATAATTTTGTAACAAAAGTCTGCTTCGAAAAGAACTACAAATGTTTGTATCTGGAAGCCCATATAAATCTCTTTCGGACGGCGGACCACTAATTAGTTAGGGAAAATAGTACTGAGCACAAAACTTACACTAATGGAAGAATGTTCGAGGCGTTTGTCGTAACACCGAGCTTGTGAACAACAATAGCGCTTTGCTACAAATATTAGGTATGCAACATATTACAGTATATGAGATTGTGTTAATTCTAATAAAAAAATACTAATAGATATCTCGCTAGCTGCGTCCCACGGATTCAGATGCATGAAACCAGATCCCAATGTTTTCAAAACTTCGTGAGTTAATAATAGTAACTATGACGAAAATATGTTTTAATTGATATCAGAAATTACCCTACAACTGCGTTACATTACTTAAGTGTAAGGTAAGGTTACAAATACTATTATTTAATACTCCTTGTTTCAATGGTTATAACTGCCTTTCACGCCAAGGTATTTTTATATTACAAGGGTTCAAGCCAAACACAAGACTACTACTTCTACTATAGTTCATACATACATAGATATTTACGGCAGCAATGTTGGTGTGCTATGTATATTATGTACTTGCAATAAAATAATCTATGCTCAACGTCCTAAAATTATAACAGTCAAAAAATAAATCACACTACAGCTTCGGCTCTTTTGCTGACTTTTCCATACAATGCAAATAGACCAACATTAGGACAGGTCCCTGTAAATCTCTTTCCGGGAGAGCCACTAATTAGTCAGGGCCGCGGTGAGGTCAGCAAAAGTGCGCTATCGGATTAGTGACAATTTATTGTTTTCTCTACCTGCCTGTACAGGTGTCCTTGTAACAATGATGATGCTGCGTATCGTAACTAGACATGAACCGACTTCGTAAAAGGAAGTTCTCAATTCAACTGTACTTTTCTTTTGCCACTATCGAGGCTTAGTTTAGATTAAATGAACCGATTTTGGTGGAACAAGCGGGATGCATTTTTTAAGAAATGCAATTGTTCTATCGGAAAATATAAGTGACTTTATATTTAAATATATTTATTTCATTACGAAAACCCACTAGAATGATTTTAATCGCTTTATATTATATACTTACAATTTGTTAAGTAATCTAAAGAATTAATAAATGTATGTATTCAAAATAAACTCAGAAAACTGTCACAGTAGTTTTTGCAATAACCACTGCATAAAAGCTAAGTTTTTGAGTCAACAAACAGTCAGTGGCGGCGCTAAATAAAATGAGTTTGTCGTAGCAATAAAATGTCAGTAATGCAGTAGTATTATTAATACAAGCCGCATTCTATTTCGCGCTAATCCTTTTATAACTTACATTATCTATACTTAATATTATAAACGCGCAATTTGGTTAGGATGTATAGACTTATGGAGGCTTGTTGATCGTGCGGGAAAAAACTACTAAATGGTTTTGCCCCAAATTAGGCAGTGATTTTTTGTGATTAGCCTTTAGCGCTATTTAATGAAATAATAAATGAATTTCAAGAACTGTAAGCAGTTTCATTGTACTTTCATAATATACTACAGTCTCGTATACAAAATAATTGAACTGTAATTAATTACAGGGCGTTTCAAAAGACTAGGATACTATGAATCATTAGGAAGTTTCATGAAACATCGGTATTTAGTGCTATTCTTTCGGTTGGACTTGTCTAATAGTTCGATGATGAACTTCCGTTACAATAATTAATAGTTCTATACGAGGGTTGCCTTGACTTTATTATGATACAGGCTAATTTTGAACAACTGAATCGTGTAATGATCCGGACGTGAGCCAAAAATCATTATGGTAAGTTAATAATTTTGTTTTATATACTTGCTCAAATTTGTTGACAGGTTGGAGTACCTCCTAATAAGATGTATCCGATTTAGTATTGCTAACGTGTAGCTGGCCTTAAAAGGATAGCAAGGCTCTTTAATATAAATCCGGAAAAAAAACTGCTTGAAAGTGATAATGCTGTTAGTTATGTAACCCAAGGCTACATGCTATACGACACTAGTAAGAAGTAACATAGTAAAATTCGATAACGTGTTCGACTTTGAAAGACAAAAGAAATTCTAATTGGATTAAAGTTTAAGTGTAGTCGAATATTGAGTATAGTCCAAGCAGTAATGTGCGATAATCGTGTTCGAGTCAGACGACATTCGCGACTATTCGGAACTTTATCACGAAAAAAGACACGACTAGTTTCGAAAACTTATATCCGATGTACTGTCTCATTCGATTAAACTTATATCATTTCATATAAAAATCTGAGACAAATGTTGAAAATAGAAAAAATAGAGACGCAAAAATGTCTTCTTATTCGTGTGATAAAATGTTCGTAAATCCGCTTAAGAGTTTTAGTAAGTTTTTGGTAATGGAATAAGATTTACTACAACTTATAGCTTACCGCGGTTTTTCTTGCATTCTCTGATTTCTTCATTTCTTGCATTTCTGAAATCGGTGCAACTTTAATATTATATAAATCTTATTTAAATTTAAAAAAACTTGCCTTTAAAGCCAAAATTAGCTTTTTCAGGTGTCAAACCTAGTCACATACAAATACATGGAAAGCTCAGTGAATCATTTAAAAAAAGTAGTGGTATGTTAAAAATAGAGAAACGGTGACCGTAAGCCGAGTCATAGGGCGCGGCACGGGGCGGCGCGGCCCGGCCGAGCCGGCGTCGCATTTTCCACGAGATTTAACACGGTAAGAACGTCACCCGCGCCCTTTCCGATACAATATTATATTTTCTCCCAACATACTTTTTATTCTATTTCTCCTTAGTCGCCCGGAATGATTTCTAAATTAAAGTATAAGATTGAATGTGACGGTTTTATTCTATCGTTTCGCAGAATGGCCGTGTTTACTTGAGCGGAGACGCGCTCGGGGAACCGTTTATAGTTTCGTGTAAGTTTATTCTGTTGTTATGACTGTTCTTTTATTGTAAAGATTTATATTGTCTTACCTTTTTATAAGAGGATTTCATTTATTACAA
>JADANM010006098.1:10866178-10904158 GCA_026213755.1 Eurema hecabe
TGGGGTTGGCATAACCATAATGGTTAGAAGCCCCTAAATAAATAAAGATTAAAAAAAAAAAAAAAAGACACGAGAAACAAAAATTCTCGCTATACAAACTTATAAAAAAAAACACATCCTGTAACAATCCGCTGGTGAGTATGTGGCGCCCACACGTAGACATTTTCGGTAATTTCTCTCAGTATAAAAAAACTACTGGTGATATAAAAGCCAAATCTACCAACTTTCATGTCTCATAATACATATATACTGTTCGATTTAGATGAGTTAAATATAGTAAGATGATATTTATTTTGGTTTACTGTCTCGTTCATTAATGTTGTGATTATATGTATTATCACGCGATGACAGTAACCTATTTGTGTAACAAGTACAAATAAATACATTTATTATTTTCATTGTAAAGCACTGTACCCACATAAAAATGTTGGTTTAAAGTCATATATTTTACATAATAGTATAAGTTTTAATGTATTTTCATTGTACGGAACATCACATGTAAATGCAGAGAGTTATTCCTCTATTGAGTTTGAAATTTAACCGTAAAGTTGCGATACTTAGAACAGTTTGCTTACATTGTATTTTATTCAATTCATTTCACTCGCGAACGCAAATTCGTACAACATTGTAGAACACGTTGGGGTATGAATGTGAAACGAGGATGGCTCAGGGTAGTCAGCGCTACATACCGGGTGTATAGTACCTAAAGTAAATACACATGCAAGGGATAGTACCCCATGATCATAGCTTAATGCACATGACTTAATCCCGACGCGGATTTTTGTCAAAATTACTGAATGTTTTAAATTTAGTTCCTATGACCAGCAGTGGATACAAGTAATAATGTATTCATTACAAGGTAAAAAAAATATTACTACTTATTGTACAATTACTGGATTTTAAAATTTAAGCAATCATTAAAATATAAAGTTGTGGTACAAGTGACATTTAATTTTTCTAAATTTTCACAGTAACAGTTTAACGTATAGTGACACGGTTGATTGTCATAGAATATACATTATCTTAAAAAAAATAGTACGTTGGATGTTTTAGTTCGAAACTGGTTCATTTGATGGCCATACAGCCGAGGATGTCGGAGGGCGACGGAGGCGTCAATGCGACCTAATGAGACAGGAAACGAGGTGACCCTCTACTAAAATACTGTTTTGAAATACTGAGAGTCTTACAAAGAAAGACTCTATTGCATTTACTGCTTAGATATCCGTGGAACTCATAAACCAATTTGATCTTTGATAGAAATTATTGGTCCTGCCAAAATGTCGAATGCGCTTGCTTCTTATGTTTTAAAACTGTAAAAAAACAGTAAAATAAAGAATGAATAAATTTATAATAATGAACGGTTTATATTACGTAAATATTTAGGTTAAATTTTATATGACAAAATCTACACATTTAAAAACCTAGTAATTACAAAAAATAATCGCAGAAAATATTTACGTTACGTGTAGGTAAAAATATGCATTCCACGCCAAACGCTTGATTTTGCGACATTTTTACATCCCAAGTACAAATAAATTAACGTAGTCTTTTTGAACTAGTAACGAGTTATGTTGTTGGGCGCACGTCGCGTCGCGAATCGTAAGGAGCTTTTAAAATTCCTGCCGCCGGAAAAACTTGCGAATTGAGGGCAATTAACTTTTATAAATATACCTTTGCGTAGCGAAACGCATTCTAAATCTATGATATACCTAGCATTATTCAGGGTACTGATATCAGAATCTAAAGTAGTCTACAACTTGACAGGCTTGAAGATTATCTTAATAGTATACAATATAGATAGATACGTACAAATTTGAAACATAAATCCGAAGGAAACAGCACAGAAATAATAATTTTTTGATCAATAAGTTTTTGGTAAGACAATTTTATGAATAAACACAGAAGTGATTATTGATAAAATTATGCGATGCATTGCGAGTCTAAATAGACGCCTTGTTCAATTTAAATTCTCAAAACATAAGCTGAGATTCTATCTGATAAGCTTACGTAAATGTGACCTAAATAATTAGCTAATTAATAAGTTAATAATAATGCTAATCTCGAGGACAAAGCTCGAGTATAATTATTATTATTAATCATGTGTTGTAGACCTTAAAACGAGAAAAATCGCAATGGGGAGAAGGGGAGTATCAGGCCCACTAACATAAGTCCAAATATATCTTTCTGTGACTACATATAAATTAAAGTTTAAAATTATTTTCATAGAAGAGAAGCAACAACATTTCCTTTAATATAAATAATATGTTTATTGGCTTATCTCTGTAACATTTTAGTGGCAACTGTAAAGGACCGTTTAGCGAAACTATTCAATGCGACGGCTACGTGTTACATCGGGCAGAGATGCCCGACTATCCAACTATTCGACTATTCAAGTATTCAAGTATTGGGCATGATCGGGCCAATCCCCGATATTCGATTTCGCAAGAAATTGGTGCGGCTGATAAAAAAGTTTAAGGCGATTATGTCCCGCATAATGCGATTAAGTATAACCCGAAATCCTAACATAATCTCATAACAGAATGTAATTGTGAGGCTGAAGGGCAAAGGGTTCGCCGACGTGACCAGAATTCTGGCGCCAAATCCGATCAGAACAGATATGTTCTTTTGTAAAAGAACCGTTCCATGACATTCCATAATTTCGCTAACTTGTTGTTCGACTGTTTTGGTTTTCAAATCGGTTATTATTAGAGTTGCTTATATTAATTATAATTATTAATATGTATGTACAATTTGAGTATTGATAAAATGATACTAATTTAGAAGTATATATTGATTAAAATATTCTATAAAGATAATTATCAAGGAAAGGTACAATCAGTACCTAAGCTTCCTGGTTAGAGAATAATCTTTTAAATTCACAATTCCGATCTCGCATATATTATTTTTCTTGTTCATATTAACCAAAATGGTGCTTGAACGTGCAATAACAACCACGAGACGAACCATAATATGAGTGAAGTTTAATATTTGTACCCTTGTCTCGAGAATGGGAATAAGGAATTGTTATATGCATTACAGATGCTCCGACAAGGGGCTTTTGATGTTTACCACAGATAATATATCTCATTCGACGGATCCTATTTAATTAATGTGAAATAATATTTCCCTTAATAGCGTTTTGAATTTCACGTCTCACAACCCTTATACATATCCGTCCGTCCATCTGTCTTCGGTTTACCGCTTATACGGAAACTGTTAGAATATGTTAATTTTGCATTTAATCACGTTAGGTTTGTGTATCTTAGACATCATCAATAAACGCGGAAGTTTTAAATAATAGTTCGTTAAGGTTATACGGGTGAAACCGTCGTTTAAACATCTGGTTAAAATGATAAAATAAGTAGTTCATCTAGCCTGTTGGTTAGAAGTAAGCCTTTTTTAAAATCTAAAGAGCTTTTTTCACTGATAAGAGTGATAAGGGAGCAAGGGGGGGCGGGCAGCGGGCGGCATGCATTTTATTACGAACACGGCAAAGCGGAAAGGCGCGCTTAATTCGATTCCTGGAAATGCTAACACCTTTTATTATGCAAATACGTTACATTCATTACACTTGTGTAATGGGTTAGAGACCATTTGGTTCCGTTTAGTAGAAAAAACTAAACTGAAGTCTATCTAAACGTCTTTATGCTTAAATCTACTCTAACGCATGAAGACATCAAAATAAAAAATTAAATAATTAAAGTAAGTCTGTATACAATTGAAAATGTAGATTTATATTTTTACATATAATTAAACGGTTGTACAAAAATACCAGATATAAAAAATCTAAAAACTATTTTGTAATTAAATACCCTTAAACATAGAACTCTGATTTCTAGTCATAAACTTACTTGAGTTTTTGTTAATTGAGCTTTTAATAATAATTTATAATATAACTAGGTTTGCTTTATTTCGACTGAATTAGTTCAGTAATTTAAGCGTTGAGGCAGTGTACAAGGAAGACGTAGAGAAAGTTTTGATTTTTTATGTAAATTTGTATCAAAAAAAATATATGACAAAAAGGTCATATGAACGCAGGTCAATGAAGCTATTTCAACACTTCTGTATTTATTCTACATTGCGTTTAATTTTGGGCCAAACGTGCTGCCAAAATGTAGTGAACGGAAACCTCAAACCGAAGCTTCGCTGAAAACAGGTAATATAATAATGTATGCGCAAATACTATCACATACTGGAGAATGCCAACTCATATAAAACTCTTCGTCTACACTTATGTCTAAAAGAGGGTAGATTTGATTTTTCGTACGTTTTTATACATTGAATAAGCTTTTAAAGTACATAACCTACATAATAATTTTTTATTGTTTTTAATCTTAAGGGCATACCTTATAGACAATTTGGAACTAGTCGGACGTTAGAGCTAGCTGTGACTTTTACGATAATCTACTTCAATAGTATAAAGTCTAATCTTTAATAAGATCAATCGTAGTGTGAAGTTAATTTTAACAAGTGGTTCGTTTTTACCAGCTCCACTACTAACTATACTCGTAAATAATTTAACTAACTTACAAAATTACGAAATGTGCAATGCTTTTATTCATTACATTAAACAGAACAAAAACCTCCAAACGATTCCCATGAGCAAAAGACTAGTTTCAAACACGATGCAAATATTTGATCGCTACCTGAAGTAAACTTTAACTGGTATGACCTAGAAAAATCTAATCCACGCCCGGCGAGTATTTAATTACACTGTGCAAACAATGTGAAAAGTCGAATTAAGATAAAACAAGTCGTTGCATACATTATGAGCACTCTGGTCCGTATGTGCCCGGTTGCCCCGCGCGCCGCCATGTTGAATTAACCGAATGTAAGAGAAACATGTTTATTTTGCGGGCTCTTTTCACTTCCTAGTTTTTATTCTCACGCTCTGATTAGGGATTTTGCGCTTTTTAATTAATTCTAGCAGCGTTTACATTTACTAGACCTACAGATTATGTAGGTAATAGGTATAATGTAAGAGACTTTATAAGAAAAATATTTTTTCTTATTTTAAACATAATATCTATACTGTTATGCTAAACCTACAGTAGAATAGAAAATTAAAGGATTTTTTTGACTGTTTCTTAATATTATTATTGATACTAAATCGCTTAAATTTACAAAATTAGACCTTAGGATTATAAACGTATTTATTTACAGATAATGAAACCATTGACATTGACAATCGTTTTCCCGCCTTTTCCTATAAGTCATACAAACATTTTACATGCCACCATAACTGTCATAAAAATTGACTCGGTCGAATATATCGCGACATGACGCGTCGCTGATGAGACGAGCCCCACAGAAATGGCGACATAAATATTTCGAGATACGCATTACAGATATACCCATACCCACACATAACGTATTTCCTTTGAAAGTCACCGGAATGAGCAGCGAGCGTGATTCAATATCAACAAAAAACCAAGGCGACTCGACACTTGACGTGACGGGACGTGACGTGACGTGACGTGACGCGCGACAGATTGATGGATACGTGCTCTATGAATAAAACAGCGTGGTCATACGTCGAAGGATCCGCCTGGACGCTGAGGTTCATGTATTATGAAGTATATACTTATATCACTTGTGACCTTGGTACGTGTTGAACTACTAAATGGAAAATTTGTTGGTACAAATATAAATCGCTTTGTATTTTCTGGGTATCAATTCTAATGGTTAAAAATATAACATAATTAAGCAACTCAGACCTGTGAGCTATTCTGACATACAATACATATTTATTAATAACACTAAAAAACATGATGAAAGAACCAAGCACCTCCGGAACGCGCTTTTATACCAGTACCTCATTTTTAACTAATTCTAACACGTAAATACAACCAAACTAACTTACAACTAACTAACATTAAAAATATAATAATGCAAATCAAAATAAAACAACTGTGAATTGTGACGAGCGAAAAATAAAAAACCTTTCTGACAGCTAATAATTACATTTCAATGTAGTTCTATTAAGACAATAATAAAGGTCGCTAGTAAGTATATATGTCTCTGTGTATCCGAACTATGATTTAAAACAATATTATGTAGCATACAAAAGAAGCCAGGCACATCCGGGCGGCGCGAATACTCGTATATGTCAGTATCTCGTAGTGGTCTGAATTTCAAGCGGTGATTGCGCGCCGCCGAATGCCTCGCTTTATTTACACAACTCATTCCACTGTTGATTAAAATATTCTGTGAGGAGTGAGAGGACACGCTCGACACTCGGCTTTGTTTCACGTTTCGCTCAAGATAAATAACGCAGTGGGTAAGCCGGTTACACGCGAGCGATTGTCGGCCGTTGACTTTAATTATTAGATATATCAAATATTAATGTAATAACTTATAACACATGGTGATACATCATTGCATTTGACATTTTTAAGGAAATTAACAAAAAATAACAAACCCATAGTTATTCAAAGGCTGTTTGTTTTTAAATGTATCATCAAATTACAGTATATTATAGCAACTAAATAATTATATGTTTTAAACAAATTAAAACACAACTCATAATGTATTGTGATTGCCGCCTAAATAAACATTATTTGTGTTCAGAAATAAAATTAACAGAAATAAAAGTCCGTGTATAGGCTGCTTTATGGCCTAAGAGTTACCCTGTAGTGTGTATGGCGCCGCGAGCCTCAGTTAAACTTATGTACAAAATAAGATTAACATCCACGGCTATGTCAAAAACGTAATCCTTTATGCTACAGCCTTTTACTTGTCAAATGTTTCATTTTGCTATTTTAGCGTATACACTAGGATTTTTTTTTCTTAATAAGAATGCAATTTTGCGTAGTAATAATTTTTAATGATTATTCTACGCCTCTTTATAAAACTCCTAAACGAGGTTATTAAGAATATAAACGTCATTTTTTTACCAATAAAAGTTTACAGTGCAACAATTTGAATATCGACTAGCGGAAGGTTTCGTAATTCGGAACAGTTCACGAATCACATACCTGCATTCGCGACGTTCATGTTTTATTTGGGCGGCGATCGCGCCGGTAACCGGTAATGGCTGAATGTTTTCAATTCTTGCTCGACTCCATGATAATGCAGCGACCGAGTTGGCGCCGAGCCACGGGGATTTACTCGTAAAAACAAACGCAGATAAATAATTTCACTGTAGCTACCGAGTCGAATGCTACAGATAAATAATTTTGCTGTTACCTACGAGCTCGGATACTCGCACTTGAATAATTTTACTGTATCTATAGCGGAGCTGTGTTATTTTATACTTGGACGAGTATACGATTGTTTATTTTTTATTCATCCTTCGCTGAAGAGAAATGTTTCTACTCTAAATGTAGATAATTAAAACTTAGTTTGTAATCCAGTTTTTAAACCCGCGTTTTCCATTTGCAAATAATTCTATTTCTGTGTAGCGTGAACAAATACAAATAGGTTGATAGAATTGATATCTTTTGAATGCGAGTTCCCTTTCACGCATCTACGTTCATAAACAAAAGGCGGGCTAGAAGGAAATGGAAGCGCCATCCCAGTAGGTAAACATAAAGCGAATCTCTCCGTTTCAATAATCATAACAGCCCACATAGTTTCCACATGCGTATATTAATTCTGTAAGTGTAATTAAGCGGAGGTGATTTAATATCGGCCATGAATAATTCAGTCGGCGATGTAGCGCGCCGCTCGCGGCGAACTATGTCTAGTTTCAATTATTTGATTTAATTTCATATTTGTTCACGCTTAGAGGATTTACTAAGTTTTCACGCAGTGTACACATTTCGTAATTAATATGGAGGCTTGAGCCTTAATCTGTAATTACTTTTCCGAATTATATGTTGATGCTGTTTGTAGCTTGTTATTTTTTTAATAGCTATGTGTATTTACCTGCCAATGGATATTTGATTTGTGTGACTGGGATAAAGATACATATAACTGTGCATTAATTAATGACTAACGCGTACTAACATTCACTTCGAATTAATATCACCGCGCCCCGCAGTTTTGTTCGCGTTGTTTTCTTTCCCCGTGCATAGGAAGTATCATTTGTGCCAAGAGGCGGTCTATTCTATTTCTATGCTTACATTAAATCCATTCAGTAGATGTTGCTTGAAAAAGCAGCAAACAAACAGATATTCGAATTTAAAATATTACTAGCAATAATAAAAAAATAAATCAAAAAAGGAATTCCCGCCGTGTAGATCACGCATTTAGCATAACGGATAACCTTTACGAGCCGAGCGCGGCAGTGTGCGCGAACATGCGAAGTTCCGTGCTTAGCGTAACTTCAACTTATTGTCATTACCGCCCCCTAAATAGACAAGGAAATTCCATACTGTTTGTTAATATACAAAACTAGATATTGCCCGCGTTTTCACTAGTATAGAACAGAACATTTAAATTATATGACACTTATTAATATATATTATAACTTTCCATTGTTAAAAGAATTTTCTAAATCAGTTCAGAAACTCGAGAAATAAACCACTACATCTCGAACATAAACTTTTCCACTTTATTATTTTAGTTCATATTTTACAGTTTATTTATTATACTGCGGCCATTGTGACTGAAATTCTTAATCTTATTATATATTTTCTTTGAATGTATATAAGAATTTGGGTGTGGTTATTATAAAAAATGCTTGAATTTTTGTAGAATTAATAAAATTTACTTTTAAATAAATAAATTATTGCCTCAACTGGCTTACGCGACCTCATTTATATTTCTACGACAAATTAACGTGGAATAGAATAAAATGGCGTCCAAAGAAATACCTCTGTGAGAAAGGGGACGAATTTATATTTTTCAGTGCGGCGTACTTTATGGCGCCAACTTCTAAGGTTTAATCATTTTATATCCAAACTTTTTTGATTGCAAACCTCATTCGTGTCAAACGACGACTTGCGGTAACGCCACGTTTCAGGGAATATTTTTTGTCAAGCGAATCGAAATAACACGACCACCATCTTGAATTTAGAATGACGTCACTTAGCATTAGGTACATTATTTTGAGAATAGTTGGGTATTTTTTAATAAATGTTTTTGTTGCAATTATTACTTGCAAACCAAAATACCATCTTCGAAAACAATTGACGAAAATTGTTTTATAGGTGTTTGCTTGGCTTAGGGCCAGCGAAATATTTTAGTGAAGTCAACAACAGTGCCTGTAGCCGCCATAAATCGTGTTTCGAATGATATATCATTTCTAAACTTTTAACTAGTGCGATGTTTCCAAGCGGGTTTATTGTTTGTTTTCGTTCAACTTCTGATTGCATTTTATTGGCGTCCTTGGTGAGTTTATTCATATATAACCGGGTTTACCTAAATAAAGGAGAAATAAACTAGTCGCTTGAACAGCACAGAAATGGTTTTCATTAGCTCTTATATGATAGCTATTTCATTTCTAACTCGCTGTTTGAGCGAATTTTATTTTATCTCATTAATTTTTAAAATACAATCCACGTGTTTTCCGTATGATAATTATTGATATTAATGCTTTATTTTAAAAGAATTTATTGCCTACACTAACTTAACTGCAGAAAAAACGCAAGCAAATATAATAACATCAAATAAACAAGATCTTACCATAGCAGCATAACGTGTATATTCTAAACCTTCCAATAAAACTCTTAAACCATAAAATTGCGATCGCATAAAAATCATTTCTGAAATTTTATGTGCCATCTCAATAACTCTTTAAGATTTCAATTTCACGCGGTACGAGCAACATTGACGAATACATGGGAGCTTAAAGCGTGTTCATATTTTACTCTGACTGAAGATTTAATACGAAATTAACCTAAACAGAATCTTAAATACTACAATGTCTCGGCTCTCGGCAGTCGACAGCACACATACTCGTAAGCCATACTTTACAGCACAAATCTAGCATCTGAAATAGCTTGTATATTACATAGATGGCATCACCCTTCACCGCTTAATAATGAACCCTGTTCAGATGCTAATAAAGCCTTCGCCAGGGACCAATAAGGCGCTGATGCGGTACACCGGGCCCCGCCGTCATGGAACATTGAACCTTATACTTAGCGTCATAGAGTCGACATCGTAATGAGGTGACGCCAAACAGTATTTTGTCATGTGTTATCGGCATAAATTCACGATTTCCTTAGAGCATAGTTTCCTTGCGCGAGGTGGCGAAATATTTGTGGTATAAATCTTTTGCTGTGAATAATAGACGCATTTGTTAGAAATTACAATATTAGCTGTTTGTGTGTTGTAATATAAATTTGTTTTATTATATTATCTGTGTTTGGTGTACTGCGGGGCGTGTAGCACTGATTATTTTTATACTACCTTCATGTTCCAATAAAAGAAATAAGTAAATGAAGAGCATGTTAGAGAGGTATTTTTCGAATTTTTTTGCTACTTAAGTCTGATGTTGAGAAGCAATTTGCCCTTTGACAAATTTTCAATTTTATTTTAGACAAAATTATCGAATTACTTTTTAGCGCCATAATCATAAGAAACGATAGTTCTAATAAGTAAGGCTAGCTCGGTCGTGCCGAGACTGACTCGCGCTGACTGAGGCAGACTCAAGCCGAGCGAGGTTGACTCGGGGCATTTGATTAATGCGGTCGGCTGAGGTTATTAAATTTTTAACAAGCCCCGACTATCTACATCTTAATTGCCAGCTTGCATTATTGTCGTGGCGTGAAGTAAAAAATTACAGAATATTTTGTGTATTTAAATTTCGTACTTATCTTTATTAACGCGGACGGGTCGCGTGCGGGTTTTTACTAAATTAATAATTATGCCATGATAGCGGCTTTCATTATAGCCAGAATAGCTACGAGCTGCCGACTCTGCGCACGGATTTCATTTTATTTTAGTCGGTTTTAAGATTTTTCAGCACTTATATACTATGCTATAAATTCATTAGATTTTAATTAATAAATTATTCGTACGTTTTTAGCAGGTTCAATATTTATACACGTAATATAGATTTTAATGAAAGTAAATATTTCTTTATTGCTAATTGCGATCTACTTACTATATGTATAAATAATACTCTTCTCTTTTCATGAAACCTTATTATTAAGCCTGTACAAATAAACACTCGTAATGTTTCAAGGCACCTTTGTTAAACCGTATAATTATTTTAGTATTTTTTTCAAGCAATCTGTCCGTACAAAATAATATATCTCCGGACCACCTGACATTACTCCGTTCCGGGATAAAAAAGTGATTAACGAGCGAGATGAACGCGACAAGTGACAAAAATTCGTCTCAAGGAAATGTGCCTATTAACTAGAGAAATGGCGCAGCTTTGCGTGCTGTTTCATATGTGTCTCGTTCTGTTAAAGCTATTACTATATTCTTGCGTTAGAATTATTTATTTTTTCTATATTATTTCTAACCGAGGTGAATAACGATGTAGGTACAGTATAAATGTACCAATATACATTCATGTTCATGTTTCAAGACAATGCAATAGTATTTAATAATAATGTGATAAAATAAAACTTTAAACTGAGAGAGCTTTATTATCTACACATACAAGTAGTTATTTAGTTCTTAGTAAGGATTCTGTAACATGAAAAGATTTTCTCGGTTTCAACCCAACCTCGGCTCAGAAAAGGTCCCTGTGGTACACAGAATTGTTTTTACCGAGCCGCAATTAAAAGTCCCATCACGCGAGCAATTATCTCATCAAATTAACCCTATTATCAAACTACGGCAAGAGAGCACATTATCAAATGCTTTAATTGGATGAGCGGTTAATTTGTGCGATGTTTTGCGCCTCCGAGCTCGGCCTCTGGCGGCCTCTCCCGCCCTCTGCGGCCCTCTGCGGCCCTCTGCGGCCCTCTGCCGCCCGCTACCACTACACCGGCACCGTGATTCTCCCGACTTTTTGCAACACTCCATTAGATGCTGACTTGCACAATGCGACGCTCGGACTTTATTTAATATCATTGAGTTCTAACTGGATGAATCGCTACTGGCTTAATTGATTAAACGTAGAGTTACAATTAAAATTATTATAACATAATTTTGGTTTGGGAACGAGGTTCATAAACAAAGCATTTTAGTGTCTTGTACATAATCTATCTTCTACAACGGGTAAGCGAACCAGGATAAAAAATAGTTATATTTTCAGCTTACATTGCTGTTAAATATAATGTACAGTTCAGACTCTTTTATGTAGTACCTATATTATATCCAGGTGATTATTTTATATGTTTTGTAAGATATAAAATAATCACTTGGATATGTCAAAACAAAAATACAATTTAACGAAATTAGTACTATTTCAGATTTCGAGGCGCCATGGTGTAATAAAAAAACAGCAAGAAAAATACTTGGCGAATTATCTTGTTTCAGTGGGAGCAAATTTCGTTCCAAGCTTTTTAGGCAGTGAGAGACATACTTTATTATATACAGCTATAATCTAAATGCTTTATCTAGATTTATGTAAGGGTAAGAAAATCACGTGTCGTGCGTCCGTTTCGACTTGTGACGTCACGCTGAGCGTTATATTTAAAGCGGTCGTTGATCTCCCCAATATTGGAGAAAACACGAGTAAATTTAATTACTCGTATTGTTAATTATACAGAAGTGACATTGGAATCAAAAATTCTAAGGAGGTAAAGTTATATTTAACTGATTTTAATAAGAGCCGATAAATATCTTCCGTTTCTCGTGGCCAGGTACTTTAGTTGTTGAATGTAGCTATTATATCATCTATATTTTTTGAATGGGACGAACAGAAACAAATAGACCAGGTGAAATATTTTATGCGTTTCCAAAACCACACTTATAAGATTCTACAACGTAAAATGTACCTCCATGCCGATTCAATTTCGTTTGATGTATGGCGGAGAAGGTGGGTCGCTGACATGAGGAAATTGGAGACCTCACTGGGCCAGTATTGATTGCTGCTACGTGAGGAACAGGATCGAGCACTCGCCGAGATCACTCGACGTTTCAGCTCTTAATCTGACAAGCCTTTGTCTAAGCTTGACATTTAAATACCTCTTTTTACGGTTATTATATGCCTAGATTTCGTTTTGGATAAATAAAGCTTAAAGAGTTAGAGAGCTAGAAGTAAAATGTATTCACAAACCAAAGTACTTCAAGGTTTAGATTAATTAAGTACTTTTAAAATTGCCTCTTTTATTAACAGTGTCAGAAAGGAGCGCAGTGAAGTTGATACGCAACAATGTTTTCTCAACAAACGTTTCCATGAGAGTTAGAAATACATTATTATAGTACTGGTATTTTTTCGTAAGGGTATTATTGGAGACCTAGTAGTAATTTGTCGCGTACGCGTACACATCACTAATACTCCAATGCTCCAATGAGTGTGACGAATCGTTAATTCCCAGCGCTGGTGGTTGAGCCCGCATGCCGCCCGCCGCTCGCCGCCCGATTGTATTACGAGATCGCTTTCAAAGCAATTTGCGATCTCTCAAACGACGGACATGAACGGATTCGTTGACAATGCGAGCGCTAGGTGCAGCACAAATAAAACCTAATTGGAAGCAATGGCTACCTATATGGCTATTGTGAAGCGATACAAAGGGTGATCGGACGCCGGCCCGCGCCGCGCCGCTCCAACCATTCATGTTCAGGGTGGTGACATACTGACATCAAGTTAAATGGACATTATGGTAATAATATAGAGGAAAATTATTAATAAAAAAACTATACTAAGTATATAAAAATAGAAGGATAGGTATCTAAAATTCATAATGTTTAATAAAAATAAACAGACACTTCTATTTTGCTTTAGTACGTTGAATCGTACGAAACATCTATTTACATCTTACCTCAATTTCTTTCAAAAACTTCTATACTTTCTGAAAAGAACCCCTAGCTATCTGCGTTCCAATATTTGATAGATGATACGTGCGAGTCACTGAATTTGTCGAGTCTAGACTTTGGCTGGATTTTATCGAGTTCCAAATATTTGAATGCAAGAAAGATTCATGAGGTATTTCCGTTGGTATTATCTACTCTGGCAGGGCCAGGGGGCAGGGGAGGGTTGCAAGTTGCACGGCGAGTGTGCAGAGGGCCGCATGAGGGCTCGCAGGGTCACCGGAGTGCACCTGATCAAATACCTGCGGCTTCCGACGCTTCGAGAACTTTCAGCCGTTTAATTAACTGTTGTCGAGTGCATTGTAATGAACGTGTTGGATTATACTTCACGTGTAGATCAAACGCAGCTTACGTATAAAACGGAAAATGGTATGACCTAATTATAAAGTCATACATACCGATTCAATCTTACATTTCGTATTTAGAAAGGTGCATTGATGAATTCATTTAAATTTTATCAAATTTTAAATTATATTTAGGCATGTATTTTTATTAACTAGGTCAAACAACAATCGTTAACGCTGGGTTATGTATTGAAACAACTTACGATCTAATTCATATTAAATATTTTACTTATAATAATGTTGCCGTTTCCTATACATCGCAATGAAATCTCTATTTAGGTGAAATTTCTTAATTTTGATTCTCTGTGGAAGTCATGCCCTTTTACTTAGAGTTCCACCAATTTAGATTATTAAAATGATATATACCACCGTATTAATATTCTCAATAACGAGTTTAAATATAATGGAAAATACATCAATAGCCTTGAGTTCATTAATATTGCTGATTTCCAATCGTCCAGACGTCGTCACTTCAGTGGGCTCGTTCGATCCTCTTGAAATGGGATACAAAGCTGAAGACGCATAATTTAGAATGTAATCCCGAGTATTGATGCGTCGGTCGTTGGGGGCCTCTCCGACCGGTCCGTTGGCCGATACAATACCCTATCTGCCCTGGTTTATATAAATAGACCATGTAGGCACAAGGTATGCGCTCTAGCGGTAATAGCGAAGTAAGCTTTCAAACTGTTTTATTCGAGAGATAGTTCTTGGTCATTTATGGCACAAATAATACTGCTTTCTATTTGCAGTTAAACAATCGTAATTGGTTCAGTGAATCAAGAGAATTATCCCTATTATAATATATTACAATCTCACTAACCAGAAAAAGAAAAATAATATGGTTAAGAAATAATACCCGACAACAAAAGCATCTAATGATAAATTTCTTCAGTTGAAAATTATCGAAATAGAATTCTCTAGAAATGTTATATATTTCTTCAATTGAATATTATCAATATCGAATCTTCTAGATCTTTTGTCTCGTCCATGGCCTCGCATGAGTACACTTTCCCTCCTGAGGTCAATTCGGTACGCACGGGTCCTAAGATCCGTTGAGCCATGTTACACATCCATGTTCCATATTAAACATTCACTATTTTCCTCGCAATATAAAACAAATAATATAAGGATGATTGATTATATATTTAATCAAACAAATTTATTTTCTGAAAATATGTTGAATTCGTGTAATAATCGTTGGAGCAAATTAATTTGCAAGTTTCATCCTTGATTGTATTTTATATAAATTTTTAAACGAAAATATTTATTTACTCTCAGTACATTAATGGAATATCGATTGATGATTGATTGTTTGCCAAATTATTAATTTTAAAGTAAATTTGAACAATTTATTTTGTACAATCAAGCACAAAAGTTATACAACACATCCCTTCAATTTCGATCTCAGTATTGAATTCTATAAAGGAAATTGTTGTTGACTGTTTGTTTCAAACGTCTTTTTTTTTCAGAATTTACCTTATAAAATTTTACAAGACATCATTTTTCTCTAATATTAAATGTATCGATAAACTTTTTTTGTTGACTGTACTTTGAAGATATACGCGTTATATCCTTTCAGTACTCGGTATAAAATAATAAATTCATTACATCGAGATGGAGGAGCGCGTCGTTACCGGCTCCTCGAAGCGCGTGCTGCCTTCTATTGAAACATTAGTTAGCGAAATACAATTTGTACCTCTCAATCTAAATGTAAATCCGATAATTAAGAATCACCGCTCAAGCTCCGACATTTCCTATCCCATCATTCTAATATTATAGATGTGAAAGTTGTCAGAATATATGTATAGATGTATGTTTGTTAGTCTGTCACGCAAAAACGGCTGGACGGATTTAGTTGTAATTTGGTATGTAGATAAGTAATACGCTGGATTAACTCATAGGATACTTTGCATCCGGGTTTTGTTCCAGGAACAGGAACGACGTGAGTAAAACCGAGAGGCACTGCTAGCATCAAATAAAAGAAAATTCCTTTAAAAGTACCTAAACAGTGTTTGTGGATTCGGTTCCTTTCACAGCAATATCTGAGTCGTGAACGCTTTGAGGTGCTTTGAGTGATATTGCCTACATTACTCGGCGAGACGTACACACTTTTTCGCCGGCGTCTCGCGCAGCTTAAGACAGCTTATGTAGTTGGAGCTAGCTTTGGCAATTCAAAGGAATTTACTCACGGCTCGCTCGCTCTGCACGAAACTCTTTTGTGAAGCTACAAATCAAAACGCTCATTCACTACACTTACTTTTGAGATTTTATAATGATACTAATTTTTCTTTAAACTTAATTACATTTATTTTCTTTCTGTTAACATTGGTATGTCGTAATTAGTTATAATCCACACGTCTGCTGAACGAAATTCATAATAGAATATAAGATCATTTGCAAATTTTATAACACTAATGCATTACTGTAGACTAGCTAATTAATAATTATTAAATAGCCAACAATACTAGCTATAAACAAATCTACAATTAGATGAAAAGTTCGAAAATAAAAGTGAAAGCTTGAGTACGACGTTGAGGTGCTTTAGGCCGGTATTACAGATACCCAATTGGGCTAGTTAGGTCTGCGCTCCGGAGCGGGTCGAGAGGACACCTTGACCCACTATCTGAAATCCGATCGTAAATCAACACGACCGAGTCGCTCTAACGAGCCTAGACCCGATCTCCGATAGACTAATATAGCTGATATTTACTCCTAACAAATTCTATTAAAAAATGTTTTAACTACGGCTTTCCGAGAATCCATCCTCATTACGAGACACCAGTACAACGAGAGTATTGGATTGTTCTTCTTTGTAATTCATTGTACACAAATAAATGTAACAATGTTTATTTTCTCATTCAATTACGATAAAGTAATGTAAGCCATTATTTCGTCAGCGAACGTCTTCCTGTTGTATTTCGTTGTAAATTCCCCGAATTTTATGAATGGCGGCCGAGACCCGGCCGAGAGCCCGAGGACCTCAATATCCAGCTGAAATAAAGCTCAAACGTAAATCTCTTCTATTATATTCACGTGTTATAAGATCGCTCGTGGTTATTACTCTAAATAAGGTCTTAACAAAGCCAACGTTTTATTATCGCGGGCTTACGTGGAACACAGACGGCACGTCGGATTTCAGATAAACCTTTCATTAAAATTCGAATATGTTCTACTTTTTACTTTCATTCGTAAAGTTTCAAATTCAATTTCGCAGCTGCACGGGGCGGAAATATTTTTATACATCTAATGGTTGTTCGGACAGAAATCGCCAGCTTTCAAGCTATTTGTTAGTTGCAGAGCTGGGGGCGGGGCGGTGAGGGGTGAGGGGCGAGGGGCGAGGGGCGAGGGGTGAGGGGCGAGGGGCGAGGGGCGACGCCACGCTGAATAATTTGTTCGTTACTTAAGTCCGAGCTACAAACGGTCGGTAAATAGCGCTGGAGCCATCGGAAACACCAGAGAATTCCATTCGCAACCGTTACATCACAACTTTAGAGAGAAATCTTAAAGAATTCCAATAATTTAAATTGCGAATGAAACGGGATTACGAAATATTAGTTATCAAACAAATTTGTGGAGCGGAGCGGCTCCGCTTCTAACGGTTATTATTTTTATTCTCTTTTCTCGATCATTATTTCTGTTAGCTACCAATCTGTAATGGATTCACTGTTGCTTTTTGATCAGATATTAAATCAAAAATGTAAAGCTCATCATTATGAATTAAAAATAAATCGGGCTGTATCGTCGAGCCGAATAAGATCCATCGCACCAGTTTAACGTGGAAATTTTGCATATTAAGCGATGCAACGCGAGCGGTTGTACAATCTTTAATCGCGCAATCTGTCCGAATCAATTATTCATGGAATGAATCCCAATAGCGGAGGTGTCCGAGTTTTTCGTAACAGATAGCAGATTCATTTTGGTGCACGGGCGGGCACGGGCGTAAATGGTCAGACACAGGCAAACACGGGCAGACACGGGCGAACACGGGTGGGCGGCAAACATGTAAATACCGTTAAATGAATGCTGGAGCCGGGATGTGGGAAAAACGATGTTAAACAAAGCTGAGCTGAGCGCTAATGAAACTGCTTTATTTTACTGCGACACTGATCTCGCTTTTGAATGCGTAGTTGAATTCTTTTTATCTTTCTGTCCTGATAGTCAAATTAAAAGTAACGTTTTCGGATAAACTTCAATATGATTGGGATGCCTTAATTTGTAGGCCTAATTTACTAGCTGATTTTTGAATCGATATAGTATTTTTACAAAAAAAATTGGTGGCATATTGTTAATGCTTCGAGTTTGTTCTTGCCCAAGTTGAACCGATATACTAGATAAGAAGTATTTATAACTGCTCAGAGGCCAGTGAGTGTTTTAGCTTTGACAATATATACAAAACGTCAACGATGAAGCACCGATGTAAACACGGTGAAACATTGTTAAAAGGGAATGTGATTGTTTGTCGCTGCAAATTTTGATTCGCAAACATTTGGTATCAATGTGCCGATAACATATTGGACGCCCTACACCGCGCCAGCAAACAATACCCAATCATTGTGTACGAATATTGTCCACGTATTAGTGGGATTAAAACCCTTTTTATTTATATGTAAGTTAAAAGCTGTGTTTTAAATACAGTCTGGATAACTGGATAAGTCTGTGACAGATTCTGTAATTTAACGACAGTAAGAGTGCCTAAAAATAGTAATATAACAGTAAGTTAACGTTATCATTGAAATTAAGAAATTATCGTAAAACTATCCGTGTTAGTAAGTTCGGCCTACCGTTTCGGCTAAGCGATTACTGAAAACCAGTGTTTCAGGTATACCGTATAGCCCAGTAATTGTATGTTTTTAGGTATTATTAATTTTTGCTATGTAATGTTGAATGTCGCAATAATTGTTTTTTGAGTAATTTTATTTTATAAATATAAATAAATCTTGACCTATAGATATATTATTAACAATCAATTGTCATAAATTGGTGTTAAATTGTTGAGAAATTTCAAGTGTCTTTACTTTTGCCTTTGACTGTACTTTTGAATTCAAACAACGAACTTGAGTTGATGAAAATGAACATGGGTTATTAATTAACAAATTAATTAAGACTTACTCAGTTGGACCTAAATTCTTGACACTAAGAATATAGGACGAGATAATTACGATTTCACTGTTCCCATCGAAGTGGAACTTTTTCAATATTTAAATGACACTGTAACACGATTTTTAAACTTTGTTAATTAATAAGGTTAATTTCTAATATAAATTAATTACCCTTTCCATAGTTATAATGATTATAATAATTTGGAAAGTACTGAAAATAAAATATAATATATACTTTATTGGAATTACTTTATTAAATAATATAAATAAATCTTATAGCTTATAAAAACTGGCTTAAAATTTGTAGTGTTTAAAAAAACGAGTATTTCAGAGCGTTTACACAACACTATCGTGCGTGTGTGTGTGTGTGTGTGTGTGTGTTTGTGCATGTGTGTGTGGGAGTCGAACTGAATGTCAGGAATTTGCATATTAAATGATTAAAACCGACTGTTAGGAGGCTTTTATATGTGCCAATTGCTAAATGGGAAATTGGTTTACTGGTTGGTCAATGTTTAGTGTTTGAATTTGTTTGCGTTAAATACAGTATACATGAAACTATGTGAGGTTGATGAACGCAATGACCAATAAGGTAGACTTTTATTTGTAGATACGTAAAATGTGTAATTAAACAGATGATAGTTCATCAAATATTTTTCCTTTATTTGCTGTTTTAATAAAAAATAGTAATTTTGATAAGTGATTATTGTGTATAATAAGTGTTAATATAATTATATGTATTTATCAATTGAATTGTTTCAGGTAATTCATTTATTGGTAAGGCTCGGTGACGGGCGGGGGCGCGGGCGGGGAATAGTTTCACGTAACATTTCATTTTGTCTTTATTTGATGACGATAAATAAGTTTTAATATAACAAAAGTGTACCTCACTACAGCTTTTGTTCCGATATATTATGTTCTACTAACTGTTGCAGTAATGACGCGAGCGTTTTATTTTAGATCATTTAAAACGGGATAATTCATACACACATATTTAAGGGAATTTAAATAGTTTACCCAGTTTTTGCATTGTTTCTCATATTAGAACCTTCTTATAATTATTGTTAAATATTTAAAGATTCTCTAAAATGTTTAAATTTATCATGGCGGTCAACAGAGCAGAAAATCCACAAGGAAGGAGTAAATGCCATGAGGTGACAAAAAAGTCTTCTAAAATATTTAAGAAATTTTTAGTCTTCATTCAATATGTCTAAAGTCCAAATATAAATCCGACCAAACAATTATAATTTAGATTATATTTTTTTTATTTTTATACAGCGGTATTAAATTTTGTATTTAAAACAAAAAGGCTCTGTCAAGCACACTACACATTACCTACCCATAATATCGAGTTCAACCTTTTCTAAATAAATAAAATATTTTATTTATATATGATATTTTTACCGACCGCAAAAGGGTTCTTTCTTTAACTGACAACTGAAGTGACATCGAATAACCTTATGTTAGTAATTTGAGAAAAAATAAGAATATTATTTCGATGTGTTTCGCGCCTTATTTCAGTACACGTGTGACCTTATATCACAAATATTGAGACGAGGAAACTGGGGCCTAATGGTTTTTCTTAAGGTATTTATAATGCTTACTATTGGACATTAATATTGCGTTGCTAAGGGTGGGTAGGTATATGGAAATCATATCAAATACAAGACAAGAAGGTCCTTAAAATTTTTGCTGTATGTTTAGTTCATACCAATATATGAAAAGGAAAGATTGTTTGTTTGAATTGAATACATTCCGCAACTAGATTTTATCATATTATGTTTTGAAATATTAATTGAATGCGGGATGTAAGTTTGGCTTTGTGCTGTTGAAACGACGAGATAAAAAGTCGCTATTATCATTACATCGTATAAAAAAACGTCGTTTCCTTCTGTTTGTCCCTAACATAGGGAATGTATGCTTAAATTTTTTAAACTGTGCAACCGATTTTCATGCGTTTTTTATAGATACAGTAATTCAAAAGGAAAGTTGTAATATGTCTAATACATATTGTATTATATTATATCCGTGCAAAGCCGGTAGGATGAAACCTACTATCTAAACTTAAAACACCTCGTATAATAAAACTCTTTACAATGTTTTCCCATACACATTGTTTAAAGCTGCCAATGTGTGGGCAGTGGGCACATCGCGAACGTAACGGCCCTACAATGAGAGCATGGGGCAGTTGGCATAATTTTGTGGCCAATAACGCTCCTCGGCCGCGACGTTACACTACTAATGCTTTTATTATACAGTTCCTCTGCTATCGCGGGAAGTATCGGCAATTGCTATTTATTATTTTTATCGGTCTTCTCTCGGACTTGATTACTGGGCGAAGATATAGATGTCTACGCTGGCTGATGCTTAAAAACTTGAATCTGCGTTTCTTTTAATACAATAGCACTTAATATCATTGTAATTCTATAGCGATCCGATTAACTAAATCCAAAGATAACGATTAAAATAATAATTCAAAACAGTCCATTTTTTAAACGTTAAAAGGCAAAAGTAAACCTTGCTAAGCGTGTCGCGGCCTATTCACAAAACTATTAAAACTTCTCTTCAACTCCCTAAGACTTCTCGTAATAACACAATAAATTACAAATCGTACAACTTGAAGTCTAATTAAACAAGTAGTGAAGTCCTCCACTAAAAGTTTGGAACAACGCACCGTTTATCAGATCGATCTTGTATGTTATTGTCGCAATGTTCGTGTTTTCGCCGGAATAAAGTCAAAATATTTGCGTCTAGAACAAACAATTAGCGTCACAGAATCGTCGAGTCACGAAATTCGCGATCATCTTTTTTTTTGTAAATAAAAGTGTGAAACGTTAAAAGGCCGGCTGTCTGTTTGCGTTTCATTTGGACGGACAAACAGAAGCCCGCACGCCGCTATCGCCTTTATGGTAATGAGCTTAGGGTTCAAATTACGATGCATTTAGGTGGGTCGACGGCTCATTGCTGCAGGCTGGGCTATGCTGTAACTATAACTATGAGAAACAATATTTTATGTTATTATTAGATACTGTACGTCCTTTGATAATAAAATTCAACCCATTTTTACAACCCAGATATATATTATAATACCTATGTATTGCATATACCTCATGTTTGTTGTGCATAATTTCGAAATTTTACTTTGGTTTCATTCTCCACTCCAAGCGCGCATTTTAAAAACAAATCTGAATAATTCCGAAATCAATCAGACGTCACCGTGGACACTGAAATGTTATATCCATATCGGATGCTGGCTCAGACGTCACACACACAATAACCGCCAATCCACTAATTAAGTCGCAGATAAAACAAAATTAATTAAAAGCTCCCAGCGTCGCCTTTCATACAACTCCTCCACGAGGCGAGATTACGAATCAGTTTACGAACTTGTGTACATCTTGTTTATGGAACAAGCCTTCTTTCAAGTACTGCCTACCTTCGTTACCGGTTCTAAGATAATTTGTATGTAACGTGGCCAAGTTGGATAGGCTTCTAGGCTTTACCGCCCAATTCTGAATCGCACTTGCGTTGTTTATTCTAGAATCATTTATATATTCTTGATACGAATCTTGTACAATCAGTCAGCTGAGTTAACTACTAGGAAGTGAGGTTAGAAGGTTACACAGGTATGTAACAGCCTCGAGGTGGTATAGAGGTTAGTACGTCCTATTTAGTAGGTACTATCTTCGCTTAAGATAAAGGTTAAATTTCAATGAAATGCTTGCTTAGACTACACTGAAGTGCTAATTACCCTTAAGTGAACTTGAAAGTAAGGTAGTATAGACACAAATAGAAATGCCTAAAAGTGCCTCGCGAACACTCAAAGGTGAATCTGATCTGAACTTGAACTTGCTGAAACAAAAACAAATACAGCCTCTTTTGAAGTTACCTCAGTAAAATGTGGATATTGTAAAGTATTCCTTTTTATATTTAGTTTTGATTAAGTCTAAAATAATAATATTTAAATTCGTATTAACATTAAAATTTTCTTATAATTTTATTGTTGACTAGCTCCGGTGCGCGGCTTTGCCCACCCGGTAGCAGAAACTTAGCATTGTATAATATTAATTATCTCTCCTGATAATTGCATCATTAATATGTATTATACAAAAGTATTTAAAAATCTGACCTGTATATTTAGCGGTAAGCGCATTCAAACAAACGAAATCTTCAGTTGTTTATGTTTACTGACTAACTAGCCTTCCTTTAGAGCTGAAAAAACACAAAGAAACTTTGCAATAAAATTATTAAAACTCACATTTATGTTATGATAATGCTTTACGTTCCAATGATAGTTCCACAAAGATAGAAATACACAAAGTGATCTCAGTAAGAGCCCGTAGTCGGTAGTCGGTCGGTAGTCGGCCGGTCGCGGGCGCGGCGCAGTGTCTCTTAGTTACTGTCAAAATAAATTACAGTTTAGTGTTTCGTGGAAAAGAAGGAAATACGAGAGCTTTTGTCCGAAAACATAATCGCGCATAAAGCGGAATGTGCGGGAATCCGTCGTGAGCGGGAAAACTTATTAAGAACCTCTAACAAGCTTTACGTTTAAAGCCTTTAATAAACCTGCGCGGTAAAAGTGCTTTTTCAAGCTTTTGTTTCGGCCAGCTGCATGACGCTGGTTTGTCACATCTGTACCATAATAATTGCGATAGTTGAGCTGCTTCGCCGATTGTAGTGAAATTTTAAACAGATACAGATATATATAAGAATTCACAAAAAAAATTAAGAAGTAGAAATTTGTTTGTAAACTAATTAAATTTTCGTCAAAATATTTATTATGCTGACTAAATCGCGGGAAAAAGTTTTATTTAGAACTTTAAATGAAAATATAAGTAATTAAGTTGATGTTAATTTGTCAACATCACAAACATGAAACTATTGGATATCCATGGGTGTTTATTACACTTTAACAAAATCATGTTATAAGACCTTAGTAATATATTTTGTATACCTATTTAGGATAGATATCAGGCTACAGCTCATAAACTTAAAACGTTAAAATAAATACAGAAAGAAAACTATCGCGCCCGCGATGCCAATAGCTATTCAAACTTTACAAAAGACGTAGTGCTGCTATCCCCCGGAGCATTTTTTGCCCAGAAACGTGCAAATAACATAGTTTCATCCGAAACACGGGTGGAACAGCCAGTACATATTTAATGCGATATTTCCTAAAGGATTACTACAACTAAAATGGCTGAGAACATTGTTACGACAGCGCCCCCGCCGACGGACGCGCCACGCGGAATTACACGGCTGAAATAAATCATCGTTTTAATTTTTTATAACAAAGCTGAGGCACGGCACCTCGGGGAACGTTCTGGAACGTCCAATTTGCTCACATTCCGTCCGGCCGCTATAAATCGTCCCCGAAATACAATCACTACATTTTTCTATTATTTTAGTATAAATCAGGCGCGCCGTAAATGCTCGCGTTATGTTCATTGTGGCCTATTGTCCTGTTTGCGCGCGTAGACTACCATAGACACATCGGAATATGAGTGGTTGTGCCCCGCGAGTTTGCCCGTTTCTTTCGTTACTGTTACAATTTTATATAATACTAGCGGACCTTTGGCCACTTCGTTGGGCATAATGTTAGCAATCCTTTTTATATAGCCTATGACACTAAGCAATAATGTGGCTTTCTATTGGTGAAATAATTTTTAAAATCCGTTCAGTAGATCCCGAGAGTACCTCCTACAATTTAAAAAACACACAAACTTTACTTCTCTATAATATAAGTATATATATGTCCTGTTTTTTATTCTAAAATCCAATAAACCTTTTAATATAATGAAGTATGTTTTATACAATTAGTATAATTATGAAGTTTTCAAAGTATTTTAAAATCGTATGTCTATTATCAAAAGACCCCAAACAGGAAACATACCTTACATAAATAAAAAAGCTTTCAATAATGCCTACAATACGAAAGTAATTGTTGAAACACAATCATCAATCGACAATAACTGATCGCATCGAATTCCATCGAGTACTTAGCGATAAGTTAACGAGATGGTCGACAAATAGGCGCAAAAACCGGCTCCCATTGCCTTTGCGGGAGATATTGGAATTGCGAGATAATTTGTCAAACCGCAAATTAATATCGCGCCAAAAATTGGTCGACGAATGTTCTGGAATATCGGCGCCGACACCTGTGTCCGTACTCGTGCTGTGTTCTTTGCGATTCCAATTATTAACTACAATTTTTGGAAGTTTGGAAGATAGAGTTTGGAATTCTCATTTACTTCCTGTTTTATTACTAGAGGTATATCTCGGTAACACATGCAATTAAAAATGTAATTCCATGTACTTATTTTTACAAGGGGTAATTCTATGGCGAATATACGTTAAAACATCTCAGTTAATCAATAAATTACCTGAATTTCCTTACGTGAAAAACCTAGAATCCTTTAATTGTTTATTAAAGGTAACATAAAATATATTTTTATTGTTCTAAAAAAATACATAACTTATAGGTATTTTGTTAAGCTTATATAGGTATTACTAACAAAGACATTTTTGTTCAACACACAAAATGTTAAATATAGAATAACGAACAGTATTGCCAACCCGCATCTCCATTGTCTCAAGAGTCAATGTTTATTTTGATATTTACAAAACCTCGAAGCGTCCCCGTCCGCGTCCCCGTCCGCGTCCCCGTCCGCGTACCCGTCCGCGTCCCCGTCCGCGTGGGACGAACGAATTCGCAATTGGTCGGTCGCGATATAAATACGTCCCTTCAGCGGCTGATAATTAGCTCCGTATTGCTTTAATGGCGTCTATATTTCACGGACACAATTGCATGTTTTCCCGGAAAATTCCCCATGTTATCGCTAACTTACGACCCTTCGTCATGAACACCGTTTTACTTGGAATTTCCATTATATTCATTTTTATTCTTTATTACGCACGCGTTAAAGGCCCTTGTATTTTAATTATTAAACTTACTATTGTAACTTGTTTGTGTGTAATTCGCTAAAAGCCAAAACGTAAGTGCTAATCAGTACTTATAGCGGCAAAGCCGAGAAGTCGGTCATATATTTTGATGTACTTAATAATTTGGCACCAGCCGAGACCCAAACCCATTTCGGAAACAATAATACAACCTTGGAACGTACGTTGCAATTAATACAAAAACCTTTAGCTTAATGTAGAAAGAATTGCGAGCCTCGCCATTACTAGCGCTACCACGCCACGTTACTAAATGCACCCACAGTGACTCTTATCCAAACGGAATAAGGGTGATATTCGCTCGGTTAGCCGCGGATGGTATCTCGTCGACTTTTCACTCCATTTCGCAAACGTTTTTATTATTGTAATTTAGATTTCTTTGCGTTCTATCCGCTTCCATGTTTTCCTGCGTGATACGGTTTTTTTAATTGCGTCGATGTGGAAAAACAAAATGTCTGACGCACAACGAGGTTCTCTCGCGCTCGGAGGTTACAAATGGCCGCGGGTGCGGTTGTAAATAATATTATGTGAGCTCAGTCCTACAATTTAACACACAGCCAAGGGTTTGTGTAAAATTGGGAGACTTAGTTCACACAAATCCGTTATCCTACTGAAGATAGTTTCCTACAAAAGGACCGATATGTTTTTTTATTTGTTTTTTTAGACAGTGTAGTCTACTTACAATAAATAAAGTAATTACTTTATTTATTGATTTTGAGACTTGTAGATTTACAAATCTAAAATCAATAAAAATACTAATTTTTAAATAAGTTATTATGTTTTAATTGGTTAAATTGACTGCGGGAATACGTGGATATTTAAATATGTAATATCCAATGAGCCGACGATATCGGATATCGAATATCGGATACCGGATAGTGGATTACGCATAGCTGATACCGGATAGCGGATAACGCGTCATTACCGAGTTAACTTCGCCCGACTCATAAACTATTCGTATAGTGCATATCCGTAATGAAATCCGCAGTTTGCTATAACAACGTTATACTGGCTAAGAATAAAACTGATATTGTAAAATATGCTAACAGTACATTCTCTTTAGCTGATTAGGTCACAGATAATAAAGACGGATTTTAAAAAGTCTAACGACAATGAGAAACAGATAATAACAAAATTGAATATTTAATCAGTTTTCATTTATATTATCTCAATTAATTAATTGTAGGCCGTAACAAAAGCCTACTTAATATAAATCCTAACACTATGACATCTTTCTAAGCGGCTTATCTGTAACGAGGAGTCAGTCACTAGTGATCACAAAGAAATGATAGTCTCAAATCAAACAGGTGATAAGAGCATCAATAATGTTTCAGCATTATTACCCTGAGTGAGGGGAGGGGTGTGATTAATTCGCTGGTACATTATATCGTTGGCGCTAATTGGGCCGATTACCGCCGCCTCGTGCATAATTGAACGCGCGTCTGTGTCCCCGTTCTGTGTACCGTCTCTCACAGATACACACAATCATCATATCAAAGGAAACTTAAACCAGACCACCGCTTGTCATTCTGCGTATATTGTGTAAATGCTTTTTTTATTTTTTGTTTCAAGGTGATGTGTCTGATAAATAAAAAGCTATGACGTAAGGCTTGGGTATTATTTGTATTGAATTTGTGTGATGGTTCAATGACCTCTGCCGGCCATCTACTGGCGTCATCTACTGGCCACATTTGCTGGTTCCATTTTATGCAAATGGCTATTTAAAAAGACGGACCGACGGAATATTAATTTAACGCTTGCCATATAAAAGGTACCCTTATGTAATGTTTTCTAATAGAATAGTCTTTTACCATCATTGTTGGTAATAGAAGACATCACGCTTGCATCGAAGACATTCTAGACGACATTGTACTTTGGCTACAATGGTTCTGTTTCCTATTGCATATTATTTGTAATATAGAGAAAGATGGACTTTAGCGAAGTGAATACAAATTACACGTTGCACATAAAAACATACAATGTAATAAAGCCAGTTCATTGAACTCGCATTATGAGCGGATAAACCCCTTAAATTAACATGTAAATACGAGAGGCAGGAAATTGTGAAATGAGAGGGAAAATGTTGTTAATTATGCACAACGCGACACTGATAAATACAATACGGGAACAATGAGCGGAATCTGTTTATGGCTTTGTACCTTTCATGTGTGAGACACACACTTACATGTTTGCAAATTGAAGGCTTCAGAGCAAAATAAGAAATTTATGTGCATAATAAAGCGCAAACATGAATGATTTAAAATCGCTTAAATCACAGCGGTTAGAAGATCAGGAAATTTGTCTAGATACCTAGGCTTTATCTAAAAGCCTTGCAAACGTGTCGACGGCCACTAAACATAAAAGACTTCAAGGATGAGCATATAACATGAAATAATGAATGGTTGTCTAAATAATTTCTAACTAATTTCTCTGCCATAATAAGATTTTAACTATAATATACTCGTATATGACGATGTTAATTGTTATAGTATGTTAGTTTGAGGAGAGTACCTCTCGAGTTTATTTAAGAGGAACACGAAGTGGCGTGGCTCGGTTTATGCTTCATAAAGATTACGAGTAACGCCCGTCTCGTAAAACACCTCAATTCGACAAATTGCCTATCAAAACTGCCGTTTCCTGCTTCTTACTCGCCTCGCGTTCCCGCGACGAACAATACTTTGACAATTGAATTAAATTACCTAAAAGCATTGGGTTAATATGTTTATACTTCCACCTGGAGGTATTCGTTTATTATTTATTTTTAATTTGTGTAACATTATTTCAATGAATCAAAATTATCTAAAATAAAAAATACGGTCGTCATCGTCAACATGTACTTTAAGTGGCTCATTGCTAAATAAAAATCATTTATTGCCTAAAACATTATACACAGTAAAAAATATAACTAAAAATATACTGGGCAATAGGCGACTACTTAGTGAAGTTGGGACTCAGGAAATGATTAATTATGTTTATTTATTTTCCACACATGTATAGTTGGTAGATTGGTGGTAATTATAATGTTAGCATGTGCATTGTGCAACACTCCCCCACGAGGTCGCCGCTTCGCCGGCCCGTGGTCCCAACAAAAAGCAATCAATGCGATGCAAATAGCGAATCGGCGCAAATAAATTGTGGCAAAACAGCTTCGTTAGTGCAATTGTTTCAATTCCATTTGTCCCATTGTGTGCGCGAATGTGGAATCTATTAAATTTTTGTTCAATCAAATTATATCGGACATTTCGACTGTTTGTCGAGTCGGGTTTTTTGCTGAAAATCATAAAATAGAAGTGCGTCGCTCTCGTCATCAATTGTGATGCACGTTCGTCGAATTCACGTCGATTGGCAAATATTATTAAAAATATAATAGATTTTCACGTGAATAGCGAAAGCGTGTATTTATAGTTAAGCGCGGGAGGTGTATCGGCCTAGTTTCTGGCCTTTCAGCGCGTGGAGTACATTCGAAGCGGCTTTTATTAAACGCGACGCGCTTCTGAAATACTACATTACGGATATGCTAAAGCTATGTATGAATATCAATATTTCACGTACACCATTCTATAGAAAAAATAACTTATATATACATCTAAAAGAGCAATGGTAACATCCAATATTATTTTTTTGAATGGTTATTTATGACATATTATTTTCTTGGAAACTGTGTATCTTATGTTTAAGTTTTATAATCTATAATATTTCATTAGCCAATTTTGTAAAAATAACACAATAAAGCGCAATCGACCAAATTCGCCGTTCTAGTGGAAAGTAAGCCGGGCTAACTCTTAACGTGCAAATAAAATTGAAGTATTTATTGCTGGAAGTTTAACTTTGGAAGTGGCTGAAGGTCGCGCCGCGGTGCTACGCGGCTCGGTGCTACGCGGCTACGGCGAGCGCTACGAGGCTACAGGCTGTAACGCTAAACAACGCGTTCCCGTATCAAATAAATAAGTAAAGTGCTTCAAAGTTCCGCTCAACTCGCATTCGCTCCAATTAGAATGCTTTAATTTGTTTCCAAATTGCATTTCGGCAACTCAATTAGAGAGCCTATAACGCGATTTCATGTTTAAAATATTTGAAATGGAGATGGAGGCTCGCACGGGCCGTGCCGCTCCGTTTGCGAATTTAATTTCGTCTTTTCTTAAGGAATTCGAGCGGACCTATAATATTTCAGCGCGGAGTTCGGCCCAAAGTTTACAGTTGACCAATCGGCTTGATTGTTTGCTAAGAACGTTACAGCCAGTCGCGAGGGCTCCGGCCTTGTCTCGTTATAAATTACTGTTTTCAATTTTCGCGAATGCTTGAAACTATTTATTACTCAATTTGCTTTTCGAGTTCAAGCAAGCGAATAACTCTTCATTTGGATGGCAGTAAGTGCGCACTAATTCCTAACATCACGTTTGCGAATCTAATTTTGGCATTATCAAAATTAGCCGCCTATTAATGTGCCTTTGACCTCACATTGTGCTCACATGCGGGCTCTTTGTCACACTAATCAAGTGAGCTACTTGAGTAGACCTATTATTCAAATCTGAGATCATATTATATCTCTGTGTGTGTATTTTTTATTAGGTAACGAAAACATATCTTATAACAATACATATTGATTACCTTTGGATCTGTTCTTCGTTCCAAAAAATTATACTTTTCTCAATAAGATAATTTGAAAATCGAAGGCGCCCCATATTAACGAAACACAAAGCAATACATAAAACGATAAAAGTTGTAGCACAGTAACTTGTGCCTGGCTCAGAGTGCCTGCGTTATTATGCCCTGTGCCCTGTGCTCTGTGCCCTGTGCCCTGTGCCCTGTGCTCGGTGCTCATGTATCGACGATATAAATTAACTTCCTCTCGTTCAATACACGCATTTTATCCCATTTTATACGCGAGGTGTTTTAGCGTTTTAGTGGGCTGATGGTGATAGATGATGGAGCGTTATTAGCGTCACGCGCGTAAACATGTAGATTGATGCTGTGATGAAATACATCACTAAGTGATGCCTAAGTTTATGAGGTCTTCATTCTCGATTTCCCTAGATGTATATACTTACTATATACATCGTTACGTTATGTTTGACGTGTGTGTGTACTCACACAGCATTTTAACCACATATCGGATAATTCCATTGAGCTATTTTAATCTTGCTTTTTGCATGATGCTTAGCCGGTACTGATCTTAGCTTTAACATTAAAACCAGAGACTGAAGTATTGGCTTCAAATTTATATATTCATATAGGTATGTAAAAATGCTAAGACAAATCATTATAATTAAAAAGTGCCTCAAAGAGACATTACTCAATATTTATTTCCTTCCTGTTTCTTAATAAATCCTAACAAAGGCTGAGCTAAGCAAATAAGTTTGAGCCTAAACTAAATTGAAGGGAGGACATACAACATCGTAATAAAAGTTAAAACTCAATCTCAGAGGCTCCCAGGAGCGGCCTCATTGAAGCAGGGGAACCTAACAAGTGCATCGACTATATTAACACTCGACGTATAATATTTATATTGATAAAATATAGTTTTTAATGGCGCATGTAACGCAAGAACTCTTTGCATTATTTCAATGTTATCCTGAACAGTTGAATAATCGTAAATTACATGTGTAAGAATATTTTCCCCGAAGCTATACCCACGAAAAAATAATTTTATGTATTTTTTTTTTGAAATAGTATATTATATTTCATGAAAACATCAAACTCCAATAAAATTTTATTCAAATAAGCTTCTTATACGAGTATTAACAGTTTTGACTTGTTATTACAAAATTCTATGTACCACTGTTTTAAAAACAATTTTCTACGAAAAAGAACCGACAATAGTTGTTCTTATAAAATAACACTATAATTATGTAGTTATGTATTGGTTCAAGAACCGTTACAGATTTGTTAAAGATTCGGTAGATCAACAAATTTACCTGTTTATACTAGCATAATATACGACTAGAGGTATCCCCAAAGCTAGTACCATTAATTGAGATTCAGTATCGTGTTATTGTTTTCGTTTTATCGAAGTTGGCAATAGTTTCAACGGTTCGCTGTGTTCGCTGTTGCAACATATACTCTTCGCTTTGAATTTCTAGCGGAATATTTAAATCATAATTTTCGAAAGATTTTCAGTATTTCATAATCTTTTTATTAAACATTATATTATACTAAGTTCTGCGAGTGCACATGGGCGGCGATAATCACTTTCCATCTGTGCCTTGCCTGGTCGTTTGCCCCGATAAATAATGATTATCTTAACCTTTAATTTAAGTGACAAAATAATGGCTAATGAAGAAAGAAGAGAATTAAAAACAGGGTAAAGAAGAGAAGTGTGAATATGTTTACGAATAATTATATTATTGTTATTGTGATACGCAATATTCCATATTTAATGGTGCGCTCGGCCGAGTGGTGGCAAATTAATGTCATTATTTGCTCTAGTCTCCAGTTAATCAAACGCTAATTGTGGTCGCTCATCGCTAATGATAATTATGATAAGCAATATTCATACTTCATAGTTCATTGGTATACCTATTTCTTCCTGTTTTATTATCTTATATTATATTTATTATTTATTTATATATTTTTTTCTTCTATTTATCTTCGGCTCTTTATTTCTTTCAACTTCTAAATTAAAAATAATTTTAAATTTCAATAACGATGTTTTTTATATTTATATTTTACATTCCGTTTAATATGGTTACGTTTCAAATGTATTTTTTTTTTATTATTTTAATCCTAAGTAACATTAATTTCACTAAAAGTGTAGAAGCAAGCTACAAATATGCCGCCCCCAAAATTTCCTCATTATAATATTTCACGTTCAGACTCAAATTTATCGGAATAGAAATGGTTTTGCATAATACCGACTTATTGCCTTTTAGAGCCTCATTAATGATGATGTTTGCATAATTTTTTTGTCACGCCGTCAAATTTAATTATTTTACTGTTTTGCCTTGCCTCGCTTGCGGACGCATCTTACAAGTAAAGGTGAGAGTTAAAAGATGTCAAGATTATCCGAATTATGAGAGACTATAGTATTACGATTGGGCTTTTTGTAGTCATCGTCTTTTAGCATCCTTTGATATAGGTTACAAAGTGCACGTACAGTGTACACCCAGCTCGCACCACAGGAGCTCTTATTGATTGTCGCGGCGCGCAGTCGCAACACGAGACGACTCCTACACGTACACCCGCATCCATTGCTCCGTCGCTACTAGATAAACTCTCCGGAACGTTCAGAACGGGCGATGTACGTCGAACGCTGGACTAATCCCCGATATTAGCTATGATGGGTAATGTGCTGAAGTAATACCTGTATAAGCGAATTGATTCCAATGGCCTGTTTACATTACGGATTGAGTATGAACTTGAGGCAAACTTGGTATCGCAGAAGTACGGTAAGAGTTAATGAATATTGCGCTGGATAAATAAATGATACCGGCTGAATTAATATTCGTGTTCAACAGAGTTAAAGCAAGTTTGTTGTTTATTTATTACTTACCAAATTAAATTATAATCCAATTATCTTTAATACTTTCGCAATTCTTTTCTCAAATAGACTGCTTTCGATAAAAGGAAAGATAGTTCTTTTATTTATATGACTAGAGATTCTAAGAAAAATTGCAATGAAGCGGATAAATCTTTCAGAGCATACTTTGTTTGTTGACTAAATTGTGCTTGTTCACGTCATTGTAGCTGACTGTTCCTAGTTTATAGATAGAACGGTAATAATTATTTATTTCAAATTCAAAATTCGAGTATAATATAATGCATTTGATTGTTGGGTAATTTATTTATATTTAGCTTAAGTATCTTATTAAGTTTTCTACTTAAAAATATACTTGATAAGAATAATTTTTAAAATTTTATATGAGATGAAATTTTAACTTTTAGATAGTTATTATTATTTCGTTGGAACGACTCGTGCGTTATCTATGTTTTATTCCCTCCTAAACAATACTCGCGGAGGAATGGGTATTTGCTAAAACAATGCTACTTGATGGCTAGATAAAAACCGAGTGTGCTTGGCCGGAGCCCAAATAGTGCGAGGGGGGGAGGGTTACCGCGGGGGAGGCGGGGAGGGGGGTCGACCATACGATGATACGGCTACGTGAGGGTTAGCGAGCACTCAGCCGCACTCGCTATAAGATATTGTTATAAATGATGGCTCCCTCACACTCGGAGGGATTATGCGCGATGCGTGCCTCATTTAAGGTCTCTGCCTTGTTTGGTTATCATTTGGAATTTTCTAGAACGCAATAAGAAGGCTCTTTCAGCATTTATGTCTGCACAGAAGAAGGCTCCAACCAAAAATGACTTCTTAGCCATTTTCTTGCCAATGCTTAAGAAAGATTTGACTTTTTTCAAAATGTATTAATTATTATTAGTACGTGTGTACACTATATGTGTATCTATTTAAAGACATTTTCTTGTCTAGAGACTAGTCACTCACAACACAGAGTATCCTAGTGTGGGGGCTAGAGATCATCATAATATAAAATATTTCTAAGTTTTATTGTAAAATTGGCTAAAGTATTTATTGTATTTGTGTCTTTTATTAAATAAAAATTATTATTATTATTATTATTGGTATATATTCTTTTTCTCAGCCTTTTTTTTAGCTACTATTAACCGTAAGTACGGGCTGTGTGCCAAGTAGGTACGGTGGGGGGGGGATTGTTATTATTATTATTGAAAATAGTCTGATTATGATGAAACAATTATATGACTAATTTTCACCATTTCGTGTTAAACAAAATGATATAGTTACAAAACATAATGTTATGTGGTGTGATTGGTTGCGAGTAAAGTATAATGCAACCGCGCATTAAGCGCGGTCGGAACACTCACGCTTTAAACGTCAGGTCGCCGACCGGTCGCCGCCTTTTGGTGGTGTTATATCAAAGCATTCCCTACCATTATTTAATATTGGTTAATGTTTGAAAATACAACCAGTAATAGAAATGTAAATGATTGAAAGATTCATAAGGTCGGTGATATTTAAAATCCAAATTTATAATTGTACTAGCGACCCGTCCCGGTTTCGCCCGCATATATTATTATGATGTAAGTTATCCTATATTTTAAGTTGGATAAAACTGCACACGGTGTGTTAATTTAAATCGGTTCAGTAGTTTAGGAGACAATCGCGGAGAAAAAACGTGACACGTCATTTTTTATATATTAAGATACTATTTAATGATAGTTATAAGACTATTTAAATCTGTGCTTTGTCTCTAGTGCTTTATCTCGGGTGCGGATTTTTGCAGGTGTTCAGTCTGTGACATTTGTAGTCTGCAGATGATTTTGGTTAATAGATCACTACTCTATATAAATTATAGAAAATTTAATTTCGTATTAAGTAAATGATGTTTATAACAAAAGGAAAGTCACTGTAACTGCGAAAACAATTTGTTCTTGGAACATAGCGCCACGCTCTCTTGGGCTTCGGGAATAATGCCACTATTAAAACAATTGCCTCGTCTACTGCCTATTCCATAATGGCATGCGCTTCTTTAGATAATGTTCACGGATCTAATTTGCAACGCGTTGCAGAAATTTAAATATTAATGTAAACATTATTATCAGTATAAGCAGAGCTATATCGTTAAAATGTAAACATTATTATCAGTATAAGCAGAGCTATATCGTTAAAGTTATATTTCAAAACTTGTTGGGTTGCCCGTCTTAACATACAATTAAATGACATTTCTATAATTTAAAATAAAACAAGAGCAGCATTAGTTGAATTGTTTATTGATTTGATGAGAGTCACGTCACGAGGGCTCTATAGCGACTATAGCGGTGTCGGGGGACTTCACTCTAGCTGACATTCGTCAGACACTACAGACACTAGGCACTAGTCCTCGCAGGGCGCCGTACAGCGCAATATTAAAGAAAATATGTTTTATTGTAGTGACTTATACCGGAATACTGAAACGCAACTTCAATTTGCACAACGACCGCTTGGCGCAGTGGGTAATACACCTGCCTTCTGCGCGAAGGTTCGTGGGTTCGATTCCCACACCGGAAAAATATATTTGTAATTTACATTTGTATTTTTCTGGGGTCTGGGTGTTGCTATGTATTGTATGTATGTATTTACAAAAGAAAAGTAATGTATATGTAATTTATTCCGTTATCTAGTTGCCATAACACAAGCTTCGGCTTAGCTTGGAACTAGATGGCGCTGTGTATAAATGTCCTGAAAATATTTATTTATTATTTATTTATTTAAGTACAACTTAAACCGGTCCGATTTGATATTTCGCCACACAATTCTGTCAAAATTACGACCCTTAAGGCGTGCTTAAATTTAATTTGCGTATGAGTATTTGGCCGAGAGTGTTGTAGAAGAAACTATACTCAGTTACGACTAGCTAGGTACCGCGGTATTACTTGCATTGAACCCTTTGCCGTTTTCTTCCGATTTTTCATATAATATTTTAAAGCTTTTGTAAAGCTGTGGTTTGAGTTAATATACAAAAATACGTATATGATGGCCTCAGTGCAATTCAAACATGACTACCACTGTACACATAAATCATATCAGTCAATCGACTTAGTTTCAGCTTTAACACAACAAGAGGGCTATCAGTCAGCGAGCAGCGGGAATATTAATCCAATATCGTCTGCGTGACATACGTCCAAGACGGTATCGGACGCTAAGTGACAGACGGCACGTAATCCGTCCAGCGCGGGGCGGGGCGGGGTGGGGTAGGATGGGGTAGCACGGGGTATGGTGGGGTGGGGTGACGTGACGTGACGTGACACGCAGTGACGTAAATTATGATTGCGTGTTAAGGACTTGAGTTTGCACAGATTTAATAGACAGGTATTGCATTCGCATTTATGGTTGCACGGAAAATCGGGCAAACGATCAGGATAGGTTAACTAACCTAACCTGATCTTAAGTAACCACCCCCGCCCATAGGCATCCACTCAAGAATAGATTTCCTAAACTTGATTTGCGGTTGGAGTAAGCTTTTTTCTAGAATATAAATTCTGTTGGCTGTAATTTAACTAAAAGTCAATTCAGAGAACATTTTGTACCTCTTCATATAAAAATTCAATTTTTATTTACACTCGAATAACGTCAAAAACAAACTGATGACCCAGTTGAATCTTTCAGTATTTGAAAAATCCCATTTCCTTTTTCAATCGCATGTAACATATTGCATTGCAATACTTGTTGTGAATCTTTCAGATCCAGCGAGCCAATTACGGAATCAGAAAGCCCTCTCGATGGCCGTCGATACTAATAACATACCGTGCGCTCACGTACAGACCAAAAGATACAAATTAAACGAGCCAATATAGCGGGCGGAGTGCGCCTCGCCTCGCCTCGCCTCGCCTCCGACTGACTTATGCAAATGATAAACTGAAAGAATTCCGGGCTCCAGTTTCGATTTAACTTATATGTTTCGCCGGAACGTGCAACTTTTAAGAATGATCTAAAGCCGTGTAAGGTGCCGTCAGACTTCTCGGTCGGGATCACCGCCCGCTCCCGACAACACCGTCATTCGTACAACGAAGAACAACTTCTTAAATGTATACTTGGGAGACAGTTGGGTATTTCAATGGGAATATCGCTTGAAATCATTTAGACGTAAATCTGGCCACTCTGAGAGATCTTTCGTGATGAGAACGAGGTTAATGACCTATCTACTACAAAGGAAAATGATAAATGATATTTCAGTCGTTCATTCCTCAACTATTAGTGATTAGTTAACAAATATATCAGTCATAATTGAAGATAGCTTTGCAAATTT
>JADANM010006098.1:10919054-10960148 GCA_026213755.1 Eurema hecabe
CCGCCCGCCCGCGAGCCTCGCGCGATATAAATGGTGGCTCGCTACATTTGTCCACGTCACCTTTCTAATGATTATATTTTTCATTCGTTTTGTTATTAACGCGAGTACCTGTGTTTTTGTTTATCTCGCTGAAGTTCCATTTCTTTTTGTTTCTATATTTTACAGAAAATATTATTCGCACGACAATTTTAGCTGAAGTATACGTCTCCAATATATCCTAGAGAGCTTAGATTGCGTAAATGAAAGACGCAGTAAGAGATGCTGAAAAAAAAATCTCGTTATTGATAAGTGATATCGTTACAGAAAAAATATGTGCTATGAAATAAATCACCGAGTCGGCCCGACACGGACAACAATGAGACTTGTGTCCTTTTTTAATTGCTTAATAAATTGTTTGGCGCCGTTTATTACCAACGCTCCCCAAGACTCCCGACGGTTTCGTAATATCTGATATAAATAGTACCCGCCGACTAACATTGTACTTTGTACATCGACCGAACTTTAGAAAGAGACCATCAGCTAATTACGGTTACGTAAACGGTTATCTCCCTCGCACATATATAATTTTAAAGCAGACATCGCGCAACGTAAGGGACATGAAATTGGCGATCAAAGAAACGAATACATTGCTGGTTAATTAGTTGGACGATGAGTATCGAGTGTCCTCTCCACACTCCGCAAGCCTCTTGCGGCTATAAATTAAAAGGTAATGCTGATTCCACTCCTGGCGCGGGCGGGGCAGGGGCGCAGGCGGGGCGGGCGATGACGTCCAGTAATTAAACTGTTTTATTACCGTATTTGTGAGGTTCCACAAACAAACAAACTGTTCAACTTCATAATAACCTAGCTGGCCCAACGCGACTTCTTTCACGCTGTACATATCATACCCCAAACCTTGTACCCTACACATCGAGGAATATCAAAAAAAATAATAATATGTAAATCGGTTCAGCTGTTATTGAGTTATACGCTTACCAACACATTTTGCGAATCATTTTTATTTAATAGAAGAAGATTAGTTCGAATAAGATGAGGGTTTGCAATAGTAAAACAAAATAGCAAAGATGGTGTATGATAAACATGATAATGAACGCTTCATTGAGCACAAAAAATGTCTATAGTACAGGTGTATGGTTCGTCCTTGTTATAAAATTGTACCATTGTACATAATTGGGATAATAACATGCAATCAAGATTGTGTTAAATTATATTCTAGATTAGCCAAAAGTAATCTGCCTAATGAGCCCTGTCGTTTATAATGAAAGGCATGTCGGTCACAGCAGTGGGTCGTGAGACTTTGGAGCTGAGCGTGGGCTTGGGATCGAGTACTGGGCGTGGGAAAGGGTACTGGGCGTGGGACCGGGTGCTGGGCGTGGGCCATCCGTCACGCGCGACTCGCCTTAATTACAGCCATTGTTTACATTTTTGTGACACCCGCGTTTTTTGCGCTTGCCTTCGGGACTCGGGAATAATTTAAAACAGACCTCTTTTAATAGCGGCTAAGTGCTAAATTTATTCTTCAGTACGAATTCTAAATTAATTACCTTTATAAAAGACTAAATTTGAATAAATTAAAATTAAATCAGTGCGTCTACTTTAAGCCCCAGAAATCTCTTTCGACAAACATCGGCCCAACTTTGATGAAACTTTAGACGGGTGCGAAAGTTTCGAACATTATAATATTATAACGAACCAAACACGAACACTAACAATACATGCTAACCTCTCTTTTGAATATTAAAAAGCTTGAAACAGACAAGTGAAGATTTTGTACACAAATTATGTATAAGTCAGTGGCATTGAGTGAACTGAATAGTTGGTTTGTATTTAAATGCAAATCCGGGCACTAGTGAGTGTGTCGGCGGTCGCCGCGCCACCGGCGGGCGCGCTGCGCGCCACCGGCGGGCGTGCTGCGCGCCGCCGGCCCGCGCCAATGAATCAAGCAGTGTAATTAATTCACGCGACGTCAACACTATCTATCAATTACGTCGCTTCCGCCAGAGCTCGCTCAAGGAGATGTTATATTGATCATGCCCCTTCATTTTATTTGCGACATTAAATCTTATAAAATAACGTAAACTTTAAACAAGATTTTTATTAATCTCAGAGCTATAAAAATTTAATTAATTGTAGAAAAGTAATATGTTTGCTCTTCACCAATTTTGTATTATGTAAAGTTTTATTTTATTTACATTCATAAAATTCTTAAGCAACTGAAATATTGGTTATTAACATAACTACTAATATAATATAAATATGATTACATTAAATAACAAATAATATTTATATGTTGTAAAATACTACTACTAATACTCCAGGAAAAAATATAAAGTTACGTTTACACCATGAAAATAACTTAATTCGTCAATTTAAATGTATGGTGTAAACAAGCAAGTAGCATCGTGTGTATGGGCCGTTATCCTGTCGAACGTGCCAGCGAGGCGATGTGCGGCGCCGATACGCGCCTATCTGACCCATATTGACGAGAAGGGAATTTTAACCCTTCTTATGATTGTAGGATAAAGGCCTGCGGGGCGGGCGCGGCTTTATAGGTTCTTGCGCTTGCTATAAACTTATCTTCGTGTATCGAAGGCTTCATATTTACTGTTATAACGATAAACATAATCAACAGCCTTATTTTGCTGCTTAACTTTTTTAAGAATGGCTGTGTTTATTATTGGTAATAATTGCATGTAAAATATAGTTAATGATTTATTAAATTTGATGAATAAAAGATAAATTTGATTTAAATTGAAGGAAGGAATTAATTTCAGATTTACAATCTATAAGATCGAAGTGATGAGGCACGTAGCGGTTGAATCGGTTTGAATGATGTTTATGATATTTATAACTTGTCTATTTCAAACAATTGAAACAACACTCAGTCAGTCAATGGTTCGACTGATCGAGGATGACCCTATTCGTTCAGAGGAAAGTTACTTCTGTCCCTCCAATACCTACTAGCACCTACGTAGACATATCACTCCTTAGACTACATCTACGCTTAGCATCAGGCGAGGAATTAAAATTTCAAGCTTTCAATCTTAAATAACAGAAATACATACAGTTTTCAAAAACCCGACTTATATCGCATTACCTGCTTCATAAAACCTCAATTCGTTTTAACTTTCGAAGATGAAACATACAGCACTACAAATGAACGTTTGTCGAAGTTATTCGAGGGCTGACTCGAAGCCGGGTCCGCCAACTAGCTAAGTGCGAGCCTCTCGACAGTATTACCTTTATTGAAACTTGTCTCGACATAGTTCCGAGGCGACGTAACTTGATGCCTGCTTGTACGGTCAACTACAAAACTATATTAGCGCATTTGATGTTACCATATATCTAAGTAAAGATTTTATTGCTTCACTTGTACAGTAGTTTACATTGAATAGCTTGAGTATATTTTATTTAGTAATCTGTTAATATATTTTGACGGTTTCACGCTTGATTGGCATAGCTTTAGAATTTGAACAAAGATTGTTTGTTTGTTGAAATAGCATTAGCATGGATATAGAAATTCGCCGGATTATGGCAACAACTCACATCTCTAGTCTTATTACAAACGAAAAATTGTTACAACGGCAGCGCACGGAATACGGATGTTCCCGGCTCGGAAAAACAATGCACATTGCTTTTTGTGGCGGGCGCGGGACGAACGCGCTAAATAATTATAGCGATAATCGACCACCCTCCCCCCGCACCTCACCCTTCTCTCCTCAAACTCCGCGAGGACCCGGTGTTACTGTCTGAATGTCTCTTATTTTAAGTTCGTGAAGACGTTATTGTCCCACATGCAATTGTCATTTTTGTAGTCGAGTGACTCGTCTAAATGTTGTAGCGGTTGCTACCGACTAAGAAGGAACTATTTCTTATTATAAGATTACCTACCTGGTCGAATCGTCTCCAAGTTTTAATATTGTATAACTTTTCAACGTCGTATCATAAAGCACAGAGGGTTAACAGAGTAATAATAAAGACTGTAATTACATCAATTAAAAGTTTGCACACACACACGCTCACAAACACACATATCATTAACAAAAAGCTTCGATGCGTTGTTTGACGCTGACGCTTATATAAGCGACATAAAAGTGGTTTAATTCAAAATTAGTGAAATCATTAATTATTGCTATAATAAGATAAACCTGACTAATAGGTGTTATAAATGCGAAATTTTTTGAGTATTTTTGGATGTTTTTACTGTTTCATGCAAAAACTACTGAAAGGATCTATATTGCCCGGGGAATGAAAACTACGCGAGTAAAACCGCGAACCACGTCTAGCAATTATATAAAACAAACAATTAGCGATTCAAGGCACGCGTGAAAGTTTACGTAAATAACGTAAATTATGCTTTGAGTTCAGAACTAAGACATATATGAGTCTATAGGCTTAACGCGGAGAGCGATTTAATCCAAAGTTACCAAGAAATTATAATAAGTACGCGCGTCGGCGGGAACAAAACATTTGCTTGAGAGAAATGTTAATTACGAGCTGAGCGCGGAGTTCGGTAGTCGGTACCGACCCGCGACACGTGAGCCCGGAGCCGACCTCATTAGGCACCTCGCTGTAGCTCTCACAGATTTCTTTTAGATTTACATTCTTTGAGGCACCTTGACGTACGCGAGGTCGACGACCTTCGGCTCCCACGTATTTATTTTACGCAGAAAACACTCACAAAGGGCCCGCGACACGACTGGCTTGTGTCACCTCTTTCATGTAAATTGTTGTTATTATATTTAAATTACATGTTTGATTTCAGTTAATGTTCGATAACAATAACTAAAATTTTGTATACAAATTAATTCGCTTTGCAACCTTTTATAATAGAAAATATAAACATGAAATATTAATGACACCTATTTTAAAACATCTTTGTATATTAATGAAATATTTACTTTTGTTTATGTAAACATTCCGCGCGCGTGAGAAATGACTGTAAATATTTTTAGTCCTGTATTATAAACACGGCACATTTTACTAGCATAGAAAAATCTAGGTTAGGTTAGTTCAGATTTAAGATTATAAATACGTACGCGAAGGAGCACGCGACTTATTTTTAATGAGTTTTTATTGAATTCGGCGTGAGGCGTCGTAAATCGGCGCGACCTCGGAAGCCTCTCTCGGGCAATAAATTCACCAATTCAGCCGGCACTCGGCTTTACGAGCAGGACGACGTAATAAAGCCTTATCTCGAATATTCCATTTGTTTTATAATTCTACAAAACAGTGCAATAAAACGGGTACGAAGTGCAGTCGCGATGGTCGCCGTCGTCGCCGATGACGCGCGCCTAAACATTAAAAAATAAAATATTTATGATTCCTTTTCTATCACTATGTTATTAAAAAGCGTTAAATCCGCTGCTTAGTTTTGAAGATGACAAACGGAAAAACGAGAGGCGATTTTGATTTAATATTACAAATACTTATTTTTCCCAAATCGCTACCAATACCAATTACCGACACACTGAACCAGTTGTGACACATACAACTTAATCTAATTAAACTATAGAGAAGTGAGCACAGACCCGCTAATGAGTTGACAGTGACACAATGGTTATAATATCAGGTGCTGTAATTAGGTTACCAGGCGATAGTGGGCCGATTGTGGGGCGATAGTGGTCGCTAATTGGCTCGGATATTGGTTGCTAATAACTCGCATGCACTGCTCAGTTATAGCCAGACGCAGTACCTGGAATATTATGGATGTTTATTGACTTTATATCAACGCATCTAATGCTTTAATCTGATCATTGTTTCGTTTGGATCTCATGATAATCTATATACTCGTAGTTTTCCCGTCACCTAACTTATTCTAACATAAGTATCGTGTAAATCTAATAAAATATTTATGCGAACAAAATAGCGGGCCTAAGCCTAGTATTACACAGTGAGAAGACAGAAACACGAAGACACGTTAGCTAAGTATAATTAAAGCAAGTTACGGTGAAGTTGAAGTGGGGGCACTTAAAAAGCCATATGTTAGCGCAATATGTTGCGAGTTGGGCTCGGAGGCTCCGCGGGCCCGGGGCGGGGAGCGGGGAGCGGGGGGCGGGGGGGAGCGACCCTCGTCACCGCTAAGCCGCTTTGCCGCTGAAGCCTGCACCGCGGAGCGCCGCACGCGTACCTGCTGTCACACTCCACTGTAATACCTTGTACACTTGTTATTTTATAGCAACTGGCTTTATCCCCGACACGATGGTTTCTAGAGAGTTGTACTTGCCTTGCATTAAGCCGTTATTGTGTACAGACCTCAAAGGTAAATGTGTAAACTTTAAAGTCGTATACAAATAAGCTTACATCTCTAGTGGTCTAAAACTAAAGTCTCAAACGCAAAACAAAATTAATTAAGCCTTAAGATGAATTACTTGACTTGACTGTACTTGAGACGTTCTTAAATTTAAGAATATATATTTTTTGAAATTAAAGATCCTCGGCGACTTTCTAAGTATGTTAACCTATAACTTCGGTAGTAGTGTATAACTTCGGCGTAGGGTGACATTAGCTTCACCTTCGGCGCCGAGCAAGTGTATCTACTGAAAGTGAGTAATTATAGTCATTACAATCGCATTTATCCCGACCTGCTCCGACTAGTCCCGATCACACCCAATTAAAGAAACTATGCTTAAAATCTATTCAAGTTTCGTCCTGCACTTTGCTCGCATAAAAACACCCTGTACAATGTATATATTCAACAGTAAACTACCGCGAGTTTACTACCGCTCTAGAATAATCAAACGCATTTTGTGTTTTATAATATATGGGTTTATTTCTAATAAAGCGCCTCATACAAAGTTTCACGGTAATGTAATAAATACTCATAGAGACTTACTTATTTAACCTTTTATAAGTTGAATGTTATTAATGACGTTACGAAATAACTGAAAGATCACACAGTACCGCGAAGACATCTCGGCGCTGACTGGAACATAACTAGAATAACAAATGCCAAGTTTAAAAGTATCCGACGTTGAGCGATCATAACATTTAGTCGGGCACTCAGCTCAGAGCAGTCGGCAGTCGGCACTATCCCGGGGTGACGTCACGCGTGTCACACTCAGACAAGGTTACACTCATATCGGTATATGGAAGATTTTTCCCACGACTTATATTTGCGTGAGGGAATCTTTGAATGGGTTGATTCGTTGTTCTTTCATAAATAAATATATACAAGTATTAATATATATTTTTATATATATTTCCACACACATATTGCATAGTCAAAATCAAATAGTGAACGATGTAATTAAATTTATAATAGTAATTTAGATTTGTTGTGACGGCAACGCGCCTCGCAATTTATATTTTATTTAAATACATGTAAATGATATTTCATTGTGTTGTGTGAAACACGACACTTGCGCTGATATGTTTAAAACATCGCGCATTAAGTTCACAACTGAAATCGTATTTAATTGAATGCTCGTACAAATATTTTTGGTGATCAAATATGTGGTATACGTATTTCAATGTTAGTAGTTCATATGAAAAGAAAGAGTAACAAATATTTTATATATTTAGAGTTTCTTGATTTTCTAAAGCCGCGTTTAACATTTTCATACTAGTTTCCAGACTTTTCTCATAAAAGCTTAACCGAGTGTGAAGATGTAAAACAAAGTTTGTATGTCAAAATTAATCGGCTCCACGCTTGCAGCAGAGCGGGACGTAGCTCTACTTCGTAGCACGGCGTAGTGCCGTAGCCCCGTAGCACACCGCGTAGACACGTAGCGCCCACCTCGTTAAGATACTTGGCTTCACAACTTGCTCCACAAACTTTTAATAGAAACCTTTTACAGTGTTCTACTTGTAATTAGCTCTACTTCTGAATTACGGTACATTTATTTTAAACGTTAGTGGTTAATGAATCGCTAATGAAAAATATCTCTGCGTGAGAAGTTTGAATGGAGGGAGAGCTTCGAAGGCTCCGCGAGCCGGGGGCAGTGCTGGAAACTTACTTGTTACTTAGCGGCCGCCGGCGGATGATCTTAGTTTTACTTAACTTGCACGGAGTCCTAATTTTTCCTCGCAATTACTGACTTGTAGCGCTCTTCACGCAACTATTTGTTTTCAAAACACTTCGTTACCTCGATCTGTTGATCTTTTTCTACTACAGTCCTAAGAAACAAGTTTTTGAACCATAAGGTAAAGCCATTGTCGCTGTCCCTAAGTCTTGCGCAAGCTTAATAAACAGTGTAAATTTACGAAGCATTTAAATAAAACTAACTTTGTATCGACATTTTGTATAAAAAAATATAATTTCATTGAAAATATCTAATATAATTTCATTGATAATCAGCATTTCGATACAAAACTAAATTTCGAATGATTAGATTTTAAGATAAAACACGCAACGAGTTATATAAAAGCACTATGCATAAAAACAGAACACAAAAATTTTTATAGAAAAATGTATCAAGCCTGGTCAATTCCTACTTGTAATGCGCATTATAAGTCACTACACACGCCCCGTGGTTTTGCTTACCCAACTGTAACCAGACACTATAGCATAATTTTGAAGTTTTATTATATTTTTTGTACACAAAACATTTTTCTCATCCTAATTATATTTACAAAGACAAGACTGTTGTTAATATAAAATATTACCAACGCCATAATTCGTGTATGTGTAAAATGTTCATGCTTTGCCCAATTAAGATTGACTTGGTCTTGAAAGGTAACTAGACATGTATCTAGTGTGTATATTGGTGTGAAGCGCGCTTGTCAATAGTTCAAGGCCGGAGTCCGGAGGCTCATCTGGTATTCTCCGACTGCGCCCCAGAGCCTATTTCAAAGTTTTAATCTTTGACTAAACAAAATTACTTTCCTTGGCTTTTAAAAAAAGTTTATACACAGACCGCATTTTCCAATTTTCTTATCTGCCCTGTATTAAAATTAAAATTTGTAAAAGCAACTCTATCTCTCTGCCTCAACTTCCACACCGCTGAACCGATTTTAATGAAACTTAATTCAAACATAGCCCATAGGATATGGTCTAACTTTATAACGTTCCATACTTCAAAGCGCAGCAACTCCACGGGACAGAGCTAACATAATATTAAATGCCAGCAATATCAGCTCCACCCCGCCCTGCCAGCTCGCACGGCTATTGACGTTATTATAATCGAAATTCACCAGCGGCGGCAAAGGCTTCACGCGAGCAGCAAAATGTCGGAGTTTACGTAAAAACAGGGTTAATCCTGGCGTGGAGCTCGCTACTTGACGACGAAGCTTAATGTGTTTATAGGTCATTTAGCCGCGTCTCAGCCGCGGGGCCCCACCTCCCCCGGGCCCCAGGCTCCGGGCCTCTCCCGCACGTGCCTACGAATACAAACGGCCTCTTCCCTTACACTGTTCTACACTTAACCTCCGATATTTTCACCTCGTATTTTTTCTTTACACTCGCGGTAATGGAAGCTGTAAAGAGACAAAAAACTTTTGCACGCTCCTGTCTCTTTAAATTGTATCATGCAAATAGCATTTGTTGCCTTTGAATGAAAACATTTTTAAAGATAAGTTACTAATAAATTGAATATAACTAAAATATTTCATCACCACCATCTGTCGTCACCAATATTATGTACCAAATATTAAAAAAATATATAAATTTGATAGCAATGACCCAGCCGCCCAGCGCACCAAAAGACACTCAATTACTCGTACAAAACAAAAACGCAAGCCAATATATTCGACCGCTTGTGTCGCATTCCAAGCATATATTTATATTTCACGGCACATTGCTGCTCCGGCCGGCGCGCTTAATATTCGCGCGGTGGCCGGCGCGCGATGTATAACGAGCCGATTGTAAAGAGCGCCACAATATTCACCGGCGTGTCGGGGCGGGGGCCGGGGGAGGGAAGGGGTGACGCGTTATCCTTTAATAATGTCGCGAGATGAGCCATGAATGTTAAGCGATCTGCATACTCGTCGTCAAATTGACAGCGACGCGGAGCGGTGGAGGCGAGGCGCGCTATTTTTTTAATTATAAACAGGCAGGTGTGACGTCACATACGATCAACGTTCACATTTGTTAGGGCATGCCGTAAAAAAGTAGTTAGTAATATTTTTTCGGTAAAACATCGTTTACGAAGCGTATTTCACATATTTACATCAAAAATGGATAATATTTTTGAACATATAGCCTTTTATATATAAACTAATTTATTCTGAAACGCTAATAACAATTAATGAACAATTTACCCCTGAAACTGTCTCTTTCAATTTTGTGTTAATAAAATAATGTTCGATATTAAATACTTCACGCTTCCTTAATGAGAATGACGAGCGCTCTCTGACGAAATGAGCGCTAAGAATGTGATACAAAGACGTTCAGCGCGCGGCACCGAGCGGCACCGAGCGGCGTCGAACGACACCGAGCGACCGCGAGCGAACATAATGAACATTTGCGTTGTAAATAGTTGCGGGTACCTGGATATTAATATATTCGTGGTATCCGCATATTGTGGCGCTTATCGGGTATTATTACCTTAAACTGTTTCCGAGTTACACAGCAATTTCAATACGCGGTGTTCACTTACGATGCCGTAAGGAGTTAGGAACTAGATAGCGCGTGCACGAGGAGCAATGTATTGAGCACGGAGCGATATTGTCGTTTTTGGTTTAAATAGCTTTGAATGCTCGCTAGATATGAATCGATTTGTTGTAGCTGCGATGTGCAGTCCGATATTGTTTAAATGTATACAATACAATAACAATGTTCGAGATTTCATTGTTCGCCAATGGTTCTGTTATCATTATTGCATATAGTGAATTAAAATAAATAATACTAGTATTATTATTCTTCTATAAAATAACAATGCAAAAAATGTTGATAACACAGCTAAAGACTATATGATATTTTGTAATTATAAAAGCAATACCTAATTTAAGTTCTCAAGTTTAATGTATGCAATATAGATCTCACAATTTCTTGTTTAAACAATTCTTTGAACAACCGATCAAAACCTAACTGTAAGCGATATGGAAAAGTAAACAATTTTGACATCATTTTAAATTCACAGTCACGATCCCGTCTCTCTTTTATCACTATAAAGAATGTAGTATGCATTTTGTAAATTACAACACACTCAAATAAAATGAGCGAACCGCTCGTTTGCAAACCTCGTAAACATTAATAAAGCAGCACACGCTGTATATTTGTGGCGCACTAAAAGAATAAAAGTGGGTTATAATATGTAAATATCGGCCCTCGAAGCCGGTACAGTTAAAGAATTCTAGTGCAGTAAACAGTTCCGATTCCTTCCAGTCATGAAGGAGTTGGGAATTTTAAATGTCGCGATATTGTGGTCCCGCCCGCCCCCCGCGCCACGCCGCGCGATCATAAACTTACAATTTGAAATCGAAGTCTTGTGTCAACAGTGCATCGTTTTGTATCTCAATCGCATACTCTTTCTTTATATTGCTAAAGTTCCTCACTGTCGGTCGGAACTGTATTTAAAGCAGTTTAATGTAGACAAATTTGACGTTTTAAAAAGGTATATCCAATAGCAATACCTACATGAGCATTTGTTCAGTAATTGAAATCGGTTTTGTAAAAATATAAGTTCTGGCCGAACAAAGCACGTTGGAATTTCGAATACTTATTGAAAAAACAATGGCCAATTTTAAAAAATCCCTTTACCTTTTTTTTCAGAGTGTTATCCAAAACTTTTTAGAATGTAAAATATATAAAAATATTGGCATCTCTAAAATACTTTTATTTATTATGTGTTTGAACGGTATTATATGTACATTGTACATGAAGAATTGGGCGACGCTCACGATTTGAATATTGGAGTAGGTACAATGAATCCAGATTGCAGCTCAAACATCGTGTCGCCTCCCGACTGCGCTCGCGTAGACAAACACGACGTTCCACTCGATACATTATGTATTTAATGTTCTCAAATTCATGAATAACTCGCTGCGGAGCAAAAGTATAAATTCCTTAGTATAAATTCCAAAAGTATAAAACTGAACATGTCGTTGCTGTGTATCTTCATATTTAATCATGAGGATATTTTCTTTTCGTCATTGAACGGGTATTAACCTGGTTTTAAACCTTATAGAGTTTAAAAGTACTTTAATTTATAAAATATAAAAATACGTTGATAGTATCTGCTATAGCCTCATTAATGTTTAATGACAATATACTGCAAGTGAGAATTTACTTGGACATTAATTTCGATTTTGTTGATGATTATTCTTCGATCAAAGCAACATTTTGACTCAACGGTAATTTAAAGAATACCTTTTGGAAGGAACCTATGATCTTCTTTACGTTCAATGGTAATTCAAAGGAAGTCCCAGCTGGATCCGGGAGCTGTATAAGCTAATTGAATCTCTGAAATGAAGGTCGGTTTTTGTAGAATAACAAAATGAATACACGCAATGGAATATCCCGGGTGCTGCCAATATTGGAGCCTACAGCGCGGAGGCTCGATTAATGCTTCCGATTCGGTAATGAACAGTTGAAAGCGAGCGACCGTTAAATAAAACGCGTATACATGGACGTCAATTTGAATCGAGCGAAATCCATTTCTTAGCACAATAACTCATGTCCCATAATAAACCAATCTCGTTTGATTGGAACAAGGAAATGGTTACAAAGACGCATAATTTAGCGTAAAAAATTGCTTTTCAACAACCTTTATAAACCCTCGCTCATTTCCGCTCCGCCGAGCGCGAGCTTGAGTTACATTATGTGCCGATAATTCACTTTGTACACGCGCCCGTTTCATAGAGTACCGCTCACACCAGCCACCAGCAAGGGGCACCAACACATCCGCGACTTACTGTGCTTATTGTCATTAGACACATAATATATTTACAGAAATCTTATCAGGCCAGTCGTTAAATTTGCAACAATATTTTTTCTCCGAAAATTGTTCGCATTCAATGACTCTGTCTATAAGTTTGAATAGAAAATAATTAAATAACATTAATGAGTTATTTATCAAATTTTGTATCAAGATTCATATTATGAAGATATAATGTAACTAACTCTTTCAAAGTCAAAGTCAAAAGTATCTTTATTCAATTAGGCTACATAAAATAACACTTTTGAATCGTCATGGTATTACAAAATATTTACCACCGGTTCGGAAGGCAGTTTCTACAGAGAAGAGCCGGCAAGAAATTTCCTTTAATGTAAGCATATAACATGGAGTATGTTTGTTGCGCAGGTGTCATGGATCCGCCACCGCGACCTGCACATCCTGACGGTGGGCGGCTACACCTACACGTCGGACCAGCGCTTCCAGGCCACGCACTCGCCGCACACCGACGACTGGACCTTACAAGTATGTCCACCGCATTATATACTACTTCTACATATACATCTTTATGTAGGAAGTATCTCTTTAGCTCTCATAGAATGTCCCGCAAATTCTGTCTGCTGTGACGATTAGACAATAACTTAATAAGATACTTTAAATACCTATTTTGAAAATATGTAAAGTTGTTATCGGAATCACTTAATAATAATTGAGCTACACCTTCATTGAAATCGAAACCTATTATTTAAACCTCTCACTTTTCCTACCGACGTCACATTTTATCTAGATCTAGGTTCTAGGTCCTAGTTTTATTGCCATTTCTAACTAAGTTTCCCAAATATGTGTGTTGTTTTGTTGCAGGTGAAGTGGGCGCAGCAGCGCGACGCGGGCGTGTACGAGTGCCAGATCTCGACGCAGCCCGTGCGCTCCTTCTTCGTCTCGCTGCATGTCGTCGGTCTGTACACTCCTCCACTCCTCCACTCCTCTACATACACGTAGATCATTACTTTATAGGATCAAGGCGGAGTACACGACGGAAGATACCAAATAAACTTATCTTTAAAAATGGAAAAACAACGTTCTACAGTCTAGACAAACGATTCTTCGTATTTCAAAAATTCCAAGCTCATTTTTCTTAAAAAAATAATAATAAAGAAAACTTTCAAAGAATAGCATAGAGTAGTATTTAGCGCGCGGACGTATCGCGTATCGCTCACGTGTTTTATAGCTCATATTATTTTTATCGTATTTTCCAGTGAGCTGGGCACGAAAAGAATGTATAAATGGGATAAAAGATTTGTATTAGCGGGTCTCGGATGGGAGCGGCAAAGGCCCGCCGCGTGGGGCTTGGGGCGTGGGGGCGGAACATTCCGATGCTTGCTCGATAGGCAGCCTTATTAATTAATTATCTTAAACTGACCCATGGACCGCACATTCTAAACATATTTTACTATACTCTAAATACGTCCTAAGAAATTATAAATATAAGCAGTTATTTTAATTAGAAAATTATATCTTTTTCTTTTTTATAGTCAACTAGCCATGTCTCGGTATCACGTACTTCCAATACGATGCTGCTGCTATATCGATATTTAATAAGTGTAATAGAGGCTAAAATGACTCACAAAAAAAGCACAGACCTGAAACGTCACAAAATCTATCCATTCATGCAAACACAATCTGTGACTCAGTAGGGACCGCAGTAAATTGTCGAGCGCGGTCCATCTCGGAGTCAATTCACGGAATGCTGTTTATATTTCTATCCGAGATCATAAAATAAAAGGCAATCGTTCAACGATTGTCCGTCGGCTTTAAATCAAATGTATCTCATTGTGTAGCGCGCGCGGCGGGGCGTGGGGGGGCGCGGGGGGGGCGTGTCACGAATCGGTTTAACATATTTATTGAACAGCGCCGTGCTTGGAATTAATCTGCCGGATCGCGCCTAAAACACCTATTTGTTGTAAATCCACGGATAAAGGCTCGAACACACTTAGCATTGACGATACGCAACCATTTTCTAGAAACATCAAAGCGTGTCAATAACCGTCCTTGAACACTTTCCAACGCGGAGAGATGGGTGCCGTAGATCCAATAAAACTGCATATAGTTAGCGCCCTTTTCCTTAAATGTTTTCATTGCTATTGCCAACATTTATATACGATTTTATAAGATTTCACATACAATTAGCCATCGTGCAATGTCCCTTACTGAAAACAACACTGGATTGTATCGATGTAAATAACAGTCGTTAATCGCGCCGCCATTAGCGCGCGACACCTAATGAAATTCCGATACGTAATAAATGCGTGTACCTCCCCCTCGCAGGCACCGAGCAGGCACCGAGCAGGCACCGAGCAGGCATCGCTCTTGCCACATAAACAAACACTCGAAAACACATCATTTTTATTCCGGCTCGAACTGAATCGAAATGCTCGGATTAAAAAATTAATTCAATCGAAAACGTATAGTAGCAACACCCTGGACGCATTAAATTTTTATGAGCCGAATATCCATTATATCGGCTTTACGAAGTATTTTCAATTTAAGTAATAACTTAGTATTGTTTCACAGATTGCGACGAGATCTATCAGCGGATGTTTTCTGACGCAGGTCTGAGTGTGTGTGTGTGTGTGTGTGTGCTACTAACAAGTGTGCGTGTGTTCTTGTATACGCGTGACTAACACATGTGTGGGTAGATATTCGTGAAATGTGTGGTTCGTCTGGTTGTGCAGATTCTGCGGTTCTGCGACCTCGACATCAGGCGAGCCGCACGCCCTGTCTTATCAACTAAGACCGAATTTATAATGTCATTTTAACTTTACGCTTAAGGCGTTAATTATACAGCACTATTAAACGGACTTTAAATTAAAAGATTAATATATATTTGTATTAAAAATATTAATTGAGAGAGTGTGAGTTCTTCTCAAGTTGCGTACGAGTTAAGTAGCAACTTGGGTAAGTTGGATATCTTCCACCGTCCACGAGTCTCTGAACTTAAACTCGGGTGTAAAGTATCGAATGTACGATTACATTACTAGTTAGTAAGTAGTTACTAGTTACCGCGATGCGCTCGCCCCCACGCCGACGAAAATTACATAATTATTATTTTAACTTATCTGAAATGTGTCAATACATATCTATACATGGATTAATTTACGTCTATTTGCACTTTAATACTATAGCAAGAAGAAATTTTGAAGTTAAAATTTGGTTCTGTTATATAAACTGAATGGCTTTAAAAAATAAATACAACGATATTCTTAAAATATTTCCAATACAAAAGACAATGAAGAAATAAAACAATAGACATTTAGTGGAATGATATGAAATACCAATAATAGTCGTAGATGTACCTGAGTGCAAACCCCCCCCCCTCCTACTCCCCGCGCCTCCGCCCTAGAACAATACGAGTACAACGGCTATTTTATTTGTGCTTCAGTTAATACAATAAACAGTGTAAGAGAGCAGCTCCTCCAGTTCATCGTAATTGATAACTTAGTTAAGATAACAATGAGCTTAAACCTTTATTAATATAATATTAGGTAAGAACCTGAAGCTCTACTCTGAACACATTCGACGTCAATTTCAACTAGTTTCGATGCAGTTTTTTCGAGTTCGAATTAAAATAAAAACTTGTTGTTTTTGTTTCGACAACAATACCCTTAACTGATGTTCGATCCGGTTTTTTATTGGAGTAGCTTAAATTCCATGACTCGGTAAGGTTAGTAACTATCAAAATATTTCAATATTGATGACGATTACATTCGAAGTAGGCTACTGCTTCACGGATCGAAGAAAAGAAGATTCTCAGTATCAAAATCCCACTGAGTTTACTTATGCTTAAAATATGTATACTATTATAATATAATGTCGCCATTAAACCCTGGCGTGAAGGTCGCTACTTGCAAATATTGCTTATTTACGTAATCCTTAAAATATTCTAGTCGACAGACGCCCGTAGTGTATTGCGAGACTTAAGGCCGAGTGTCGCGTCGTTTTAGATAAATGATTGTAGCCGTTGAAGATGATTGAGTTTATAGAGTATGTTCGAGCTTATGTTGCTTACTAATATTTAGTAGATTTACCTTTTTGCCTTATTTTACAAGTACAATTTTAACTTGAAATTTTAATTGACTTTATTTATAAACAAAAGTAAGTCCAGTTTTAATTTTTTTTTTTATATAATAGGGGGCAAACAAGCAAGCGCGTCACCTGATGTTAAGTGTGTTGCCGGCCTTTTAAGGATAGGTACGCTTTAATTCGTATTAAGTCTAATTATTTATCGTTAAGTAGTTATTATTCCCGTGTTTACTATTATATAAGCATGCCCAATTTCAGCGAAATATATTCATTAGTTGAAACTTGAAGAAATTACAAACATACATACTCAATAACCTACTTTTTTATAATAATAATAATAAATATGACGTTTGATCACATGCTGACGTCCAGTGTAATGAAGCACGTACATCTGGAAGCAGGTTTTCAATAAGTCGGCCGCGGCGGTCGAAGTCGCTCGATATATTTTAATACGAGTTGCGATCGAGATAGCGCAGGCTCCGCTGCAGTATCATCAGGCTTTCACGAGGCGGTGTCGACTCGCTTAACAGTATTTATTATTGTATTTTAATACACTGATAGATCGCGCCCGGCCGCGGACTGCCTCGCCAAACAGAACAGTAATATTTCTAAACGTCTCAACGCTAATAGATTCCTAAAATAACATTGTTTATATTGATCCTCCAAAACTGCAAAAAATATTTTCTCAAGTTTGTAAAACTCTTAACGTATTCATAATAAACCGAACTTTGTTCAACTTTACTTAATATTGCTCACTATTATTTTATTACAACCGAACAAAAACCAGTACAAGCGTAGCTTCATAATCTGGAAAATATCGTCCAACACCGCAGCTCCACATAAAGCCGCCCTGTCACTACTCATCTATATCAATAATGATATCAGCACGCACTAAATGGGCAGGTAATATACTAGTGACGTCATAATTAGCGTCACCGGCCGATGTCCGTCCGATCGCGCCACATCACTCCTCACAAAGCCGGTAATGTGGCCATTAGTGCGGCGATAACGCGCAGGTGACCTCCCTCTCACCACCTCCCCTCCCTGCCCTCACCCCCACGGGAGCGCGCGCGCGGCCGCCGCTCGACACATCGCTAATAGCCGATATAAGACACGGCCTCATTCATTAATCAGAAAGACAAATGTCGCCGCGATATATTGTCGTTAGCGAAAATTATCTCGCTGTAATTGCTTGTCTAGTTTGGAAATGTCGTATAAAAGTTATTGCTTCAACAGATGATACTATACACTAATCTTTTGCTCATAACGCTTCATACTTTATAAGAATAACAAGCAAGCATTGTACAGTGTACACGCCTACTCCGTCTGTCATTGTTGCAATAAGACTCGTCGCTGTCAGTGTTAGCTGTTAGCAGCCTCTTTTTAACACGAGTAAGTGAATCGTGAGAGCTCCAGCGAGGGGTGTAAATAAATAATACATTAGAGCATGTATGAATCTCAAAGCGAGTCGGAGTATTGCGAATAAAGGCTACGTGGTGTCAGGCGGCGCTGACAGCTGGCAGGCGTCGGGCGGCAGGCGATCTCAAATGTCACTACGTCATGCTGTTCATGGCTTCCATTCAGTTGAGACTCGCTAAAGATCCGTCAACACGCGATGGGCGAGGGCTGCCACGCTGATTGAATTGAACAAATACACTTCAAGTTCCGAGAATATCAGTGAAAGTGAAATATACCTTTATTGGTAATAATTCATTATTATAGTTTATAATACAATTATCTATTACTTATATGTACTTATATGCTGTTATGTATCTATATATACGTTAATACATGAAAAAATTTTAAGACATTAAAACGGTTTAACTTAATAATTATACTTACGGGTATTTTGTAAAACAAATTATAATAATCTTAAATGTTTCATTATCAACATACATCCTATCAATCAAAATTGAACTGATGGACCCTTATAATTTTTTAATGACGAGAAAATCAGTTTTATGTAGTGTGTTGTTAGTCCCGTCACTCACAACAAGCCTAAGACATTTCAAGCTATGTTGATCTGTGAAAGACCATATTCACTATTCCGGAGCTCCGCAGCTCACCGACTCTGTGTGGTTCAGCTGACGTGTTCAACTGCCTGCCTGTCTGCCTGCTGCCTGCACGCCCGCCTGCACGCCCGCCTGCACGCCCGCCTGCACGCCCGCCTGCACGCCCGCGCACCCTTTCACCTGAATGTATCTGAGCGGCTTCTGACGGCTCACGGCTCCCACTCGCAAGCCCACAGAGCATACGATGTTTTGTTTTGTTACTTGAATTATTCATATTACAGTCTCACCGAAGTTACTCGTGTATTTCGAGATATTCAAACGTAGACAACATACACTGATATTTATTTGAATCCCCGGGCTTGAATGTATTTCAGACGATGCATGTCGACTCGTAAGCTTGACCTTTTTCCTTCAGGTAAAATATCTTGGGTAAATATAAACTTGGGGAAGTCACGGGTTCGTCGTACACCTGTTAACGAGTTGGGAAACATATTTGACGCGAGGAAATAGAAAGGATAAGGAAAAGGGAAACCGACTCAGACTCGCCGCCCAATCACAATCACAATAACAGCTTTTCGTTTAGCTTCCAAGCTCTATGGCGGGTTGGATGGCTTACAAGTATAATTTACTGCAAACAATAGTTGAGTCCAATATTTAAAAATACAATGCAATAATTGATGACGATGAAAGTACGAACAAACTGACACAGGAGAAAAGGTAAATAGCTGTTTGGAATAGAGGTTACGAGTGAAGCTGAATTAAACACGGTGTGAAATAGCACCGCGCACCGTTCATTATATTTACATAGAATCTTAAAAATTAAACTTAAATAGCATGTATACGGTCAAGTTGAGAAACCTCGTCTTTTTTTAATCGATTCCATATTCAGAAAAAGTCTTTAGACTCACAACAGTCTACTCTATAGTATACGTTATTAGACGCAGGCAAAAGCGACATATCACAGTGAAAACAGTTTGGAGACCTGCATATCTGGTGCGGGTCTGGTCGCCGGTCGCCATTGCCTTAATTAAACACATTCTTCTCGGTCGCGATGCCCGCACCGCGCGTGCCGCGTGCCGTGTGCCGTGTAGTGTGTCCATTGAAGTCTTTGATAGCGCCGCCACAATGCCTGTGTCGGAACGCAGCGATTACCGCCCTCAGCCGACTGCCGAGTAGCCGCTCGTAGCGGTAGGACCGGACCGGCTGCAATTATAAGCTCCATTTTATTCCATTGTTGGAACATTTAAGTGAATATAAAACAACGTAATGATTGCGTCGCTCTACGGGTATTATGTTTGCGAAGTTTCAACTGAAGCCGAGCGCAGACTCCGCCGTTTAAATTCTTCAAATGCAACAACCTGCTTAAAGTTTACATTTTCATATCCTTTGAGCGAGTTTTATAATCGCTACGTGAGGGCCATTCGCGCTCAAACTATTGCTTAGCTAATGCGTTTGTGAAATATATAACGTTGCGTTATATTAAAAGTAACATTATGAAATAGCAACCCGATACCTGGCGAGCTCGTATGTAATGTAATGTATGTGTATATAATACAATACGTCTGTTACACACTTGCTGCTGCTGTCATTAGTTGCTACAACTAATTAGTTATAACTAATTTAATTCTGTTGTAATACGATGCTATTGTGTTGTATGTAGGAACGATTCGATTATAATATAACATCTGTGCCCGCTTGTAATGTTAACATATCGAATAAAATCTATATAACAAATGGAGAGGCATCGGGAAGCGTTTAAATCAAGTGTATCCGGAGCAGAATAAAGTTGCGAGCGGATAATATTGGGTTTAATTAATTTGTGCGGTGGGGTGCGGAGGGTGGGGTGTGCGATGTGCGGGTCGGCGGGGGGTGGGGGTGCAGCCGACACAATATCCATGCAAGTGTTTGAAGTACGCCCTACGCGGCGGCACGCGGTTTTTTCAATCTGTTAATTGAGTTTTATTGAAACACTTTTATATTTAACTGGCGACGTTGTAGCGACACGTAGTTTTTACTTAAATTGAGGAAAGTACACTCGTATAAAACTTAAAATTGAAAGATAGTCTCTCTGTAAGAACAATTCAAAAGCTAATTTATATGCATAACAGGGATTGCTTATAATGAGCGAGCGATGAGCGAGTGAGCGAGTGAGCGAGTGAGTTAACAAGAGGCATTAGCGAGTGAGCGATGTAGGAGCGGGCGGATCGCGGAGGGACTACACTGCACTCTGAACCTAGTTCGTATCTGAACGATGACAACTCTTCCACACTAGTTATATGACAAATCAAAGAATGTTGCATATATTCGTTTAAACACTCTTCCTGTTGGTTTTGTCCGACGGTATCAAACTCGTGTGAACCGATTTTATACTTTTATTATTGATATTTTGTGATTATACGACATATGAGTATTGTGGCTCTGTAGCCAGAATACTGTCTGTACAGAAGAATGGCTCGTAACAACGCTCGCATCGTAAAGGCTTTAACTTTTTTCAACTTCCCTCGATGTCTGCTATCTGCTACCTACTGATAAACGAAATTATTATTCTTCAGCTTCTAACATATATAATATTACTCGTGGACATCGATTTTCTATTTCCATTCTTAGAAGAATTCACTATTAATATCTTATCTATTGATATACAAAAAGATTCGTCGATGAATAGCACAAAGCGGACGAATTAGTGTGTGATATGAGCGCTATCAGCCGGCCCGCCTCGCACTTTCACGAGAAAATCAATAAATCGAAACCTCTCGAGCGCGTAAGGTTTATTTCTTAGGAGATTATTCCGCCGAGAGACGTGCTACATCACGCGGCGCGCGGGCCCGTCCCCGTAAGTAATGTAGAGCTTTGTGGATAGTCCCAAATAGCTCATTACTCTCCATCGACAGCCGATTCGAGTTTAATGTACTTTATTGCGTTTAGAATAACTCATTATTACTTAATACAAATTGAACAAAGATAAGCAGTAGGCTATTATTCTAACAGTTTTATCTCTTCGTTCGGAAGAATCTTTGCTGCACGAAGAAAGGATAAACCAACAAACACCCGTTGTTCGGGTTTAATACAAAGCGGGGATTAGTCGGGTCGGAGATTATATATTTAGTTTACAGCCTCGCTCGAAAACACACGGATTTGTCAGAGCCTACATTGAGGAGTTTATGTAGCTATCAATAATAATAGATTAACTGAAGTCGTTATTTAATTTCATAATTTAGTAAAACTATATAGTATGTTGTCAATATTCTAAAATTGGGTTTAGGTTTGGAAAATATGTTTCACATGTTGCAATATCGTGAGATTTCTTTGCGGAGCGCTACATTACTGTACGGTGTGGGATGAACGGTTCCCAGACATCTCGGGACGGGTCCTGAGCTTGTCGCAGTGAATAGTGAACTATAGAGACTAGGCACCGCTCTAATCGTCTCTCAACTCTAGACTCTTCTTACTCTCTGACACTCCTATTGAGACATACCTCGGGCGCGATGTTAATTACCAGTAGGTGCTTTATAATAGAGAATATTTTCGCTTACAAAATAGTCTCCTAAACTTGCAATTTCCTGTTCGCAAAACCACTAAAAAGCCAGTGATGCGAAAGACAATTTTTCGTAGAGCGCGGCGCGGTCGCGTTGTTATGATTCCATTTTAACTCGGCAACACTTAATTAAAAGCTTAAAAATACGTTTCATAATGGGGTTTTTCTTGAAGTTATTTTTGCGAAGAAAATGTAAGCAGCCGGTCGCTGCAGTAATGACGTGCAAACGCGCTTCGCAGACTCGCCTCACTTTGTGCTGCCAACGTCAACATTAACCCGTCCGCGTCGTGCTCACCAAATGCTCACTGCTCACTGCTCACTGTTAACTCGTCACACTTTTTACAAGGAATTTTATGGCGAATACTGACTGCGCTTATTTTAAAGTGTACTAGCTACATTGTTACAGCTTGCACTATAAAAAGTGACTATGATGTTATCACACTGTCCCTATTTATTTTGTAACGACAAAAACTTTACAAAGCAGTAAACTATACAGTGAATACATAATATTCTAATTGGTTTTACATGTTAAAAATAACCTACTATATGAGACTAATTAAGTCTGTAAGAAGACAGACAAACGAACATCCGACGCTAATGTTTAAAATTTCAAAGTTAATCTGCAGCAGCCGATGTTAAAGCTGCAATTTAGAAATAACATTTTTATTTATTTTATTTCTAATTTCCTCTTGTTTGAGCTTTAATATCAGCGTAAACGGCGCTTCATAAAATATTTTACCAATTGAGCAAACAACTTGAGCATGAAACTCATATCAGCTCGCGAAAATATTGTTTCCACTCGTACCGTATCTCCTTACATTGAATTATGAAAAGTTATCTAATTATATTACTAATTTAACTACGTATCTAACTTATCTATATAGATAAGTTGATATATATCTAACCTATCATTCGATTGGAAATTCGTGACAATATGTTCAACTAGAAATTAAAACGTTTAAATTAAAAAAAATACTTTTAAAATCGTCTTATAAATGTTAGAGACATCAGTCGCGATATCAATAAATATAACACCATTTAAAAAATAGGTTAAGCCCACGCTCCGGTTAAATGTTAGGAATGGTCTAAAACAAAGGTTTAAACGCTGCAATTTCAAAGACAAGAGCACTGCGCCGTGCGCTGCGCTACTTTTTATATTTTTTAAGCACTCCGAATGCATCCAGTTACATTCTTGATATAACATATTCGACGTATCGTCCACATGAAAAAACTGCAAAGTCGAAGTTGACTGTCGTGTAGTGTATAGTAGTTTAGTGTACAGTTTTGCATCGTGTTAAAACGTGCACATGCAGCGTGTTTCGTTCCGTTGCTACTTAAAAGCTAAGAGTAATACAGTGGTTTTATTTACCGTTACACGAAAGGTGTAGTTGTACGAGTAGGGAGAGGTGCACGTTAGTATAATGTGATCGCGGCCCGCGAGTAAATCTCACGGCGACATTACTGTCAGCCGCACCGCGGACCGCTCCCCGCTCCCCCACTCCCCCACGCCCCGCCCGACCCCGCTACGTTATTTACTGGAAATATTATATACGAAATATCGTTTTTATCCCGCGTCTTGCGAGGTGTATCGCTCGCTATCAAGATAAAGTCATAAGTTTGTTTAAGGCTCCCGCTACATCGTAATAAAGTGGAAGTGTTCAACGTTAATACCCGCGCCGCACACGAGACACTCTGTGTGTTGTTATTATCCTTTAGATGATTTTATAAAATTATAGTAAGAAAACAAAGTGGTTCTTTGATATTCAATTTTCTGATTACATATTGTATACTTGAAAGTTTTTACGTAAACTTTTCTCTACGAATGGTTTAGTTTTCTATCTGATTCCTGAGGTACGTATAAAACACTCGGTTTGCTGTGAAACTGCGCTTAAGTAATTAATAAAAGTTAATTATTTAAATACTAAATCCAAGTAATGCCACTTTATGTGCGAGCGTTTATGGTTAGACTTAGACCATAAACTATGCGATATAAAGTTAAGCTTTAACGGGTTTAATTAAACTAACGAATGGCGCGGAACATTTTCTATTACAACATGAACTATTGTTCTTTAGTCATCCTTAAAAATATCATCTAAGAAGTATTATTGTCTAAAAAGTTTATTACAAACTTAAGTCAATGTTTTTGACTGTTAATGAAGACCAGGGTCATTGCCGAAGACCAGTCGTGCGTAACTTATGCAGATGTAAGAAAATATTTATATTTTATTTGCAATTTAAATTAAAATAATATTTCCTTTGTTACACAAAACAATACAAACGTTGTTCACGTTTACATTAGCACTTTTAATTGGGAGTCATCTCCCTCATTCAAAGTAATCCGCTCGTAAACCTGAAGATTATGAAGCATTTTAACATGACAATAAAATAACACCGCGCTCCGTCTCGGGGTCGCCCGTCGCCACGCAACCCTTTTAATAAGGTAAATAGCTGAGAACAAGTGAAACTGGGGAAGGAATTATGCTAATGTAATCTTTTAAAAGGTCCGACTTGCCCGGGGTGCCCCCGCGCGAGACATCTCGACGTATCCCACTTGTAAGGCCCAGCATTACTGAGTACCGTTTGTATCAAACTATTACATAAACTGCTTATTACTTACAACGTTTACTTGAAAAGGTTTCGTGACTTTAGGAAATGTTGAAATTCTCGTATTATTATTCATAACTCGGCGAAGTGTCTGAGGAGCTGAGATAATGTAGTGCTACGCGGAAATCTTTTTAGCGCGGGATTCATCTTGGAATGTGTTACTTGAAGACCCGTGTTGCTCATTTTTCCACTCCTAGAGAGACTTGTGGAATTATACGTTTATGTAAAAACTTATAATTTATAGCTGTTAAATTTGGGCACTAAAATAATTTAAGTTACCAATCATGAACTTTAACTATAACGAGAAGGAGGACAAAACGGTCCATTTTCATAACTAAGTGCCACTCAGCACAGCGGTATCTCAAAGTGCTAAGACTACATTAATTGTGTCCTTTAAAATATATCAGGGTCAGATCCGTGCCCCGGTGTGTACGGAGCTCGTCTCACAAAGTCGGTGGGATGTGTCGCATGAATATTCACGCGCGACTAATCCGCGTGTCTTAAAGCCGTCGCGCGACGCAAGCCCGGCCTTCCTGTCGCCTGCCTGAAGCCTGCCTGACTCCTCCCAAACGCCTTCCTGATGCCTATTTGACGCCTCCCTGACGCCTGCCTGACGCCTTCATGGCGCCTGCCTGACACCTCTCTCAACTCCCTATACAAGCTCTGCATACACTTAATCTCAGAAGGTCACGCTAATGCCCAAGAGTTATGAGCTGACGGACGTCCGTGACTTTGTTCGCGTCTCAACAATGCTAATTAATAGCACTGTTATATGGAGTTCTAGTTCGTACAGAATGTAATTTTATAAATTAAATTAATTCACCTTATAGTTATGCCTAACAATATGTATCCAGACAAATTTGTATTTATACCTAATATTTATTTTTTGCTAGGTAACAATTTTCAGGGGACTACTGCCGTTCAGTCTTTTAGTGCTTTTTCTAAATAGAATACTTTACAAGAACCTTCAACTACCCTATGTTTTTATATAATTATATAAATACACTGTAAACCATATGTGCTCTGAATTCAAGCCAGACAGTTAGTCCGGAGGATCGAAGTTTGGTCTTAGAAACTCTAAAGCCCCTTACGAGAAGTGCAGTCGAGGCGATTGCAATAATTAGCATTTTCAGCGCAAACGCGCTCAAACACTAAGCGGGTCAGTCTCGGCGATAAATCGCGATTCATTAAATTAATTCGCGGCACATGTCGGCGGCGACCACAATATCGCTCGCCAATTATTTACCTTCCGTTACGCAATATCCAATATTCCATATTTGTAAATAAAGCTGAATTATTAAGCGGATGTATTACTGTTGACCTGGCGGGTTCGACCCTTGCAGTGCCGATTGACTTGAACAATCATACAATATCGACTATTACATACATACACCACAACATCACGACGGAATACTTTATCTATCTAATTCGTATTATTGAACTCGGAGACACATCGAGAAGATGACATATGGACAGACAGAAGCTGTGTTCTGATAAGCAGTATGTGTCTTTACGTTTTAGATATATTATAAAAGCATTTATAAATGAAACCATTACTTTGAAAATTAATTCATTTCGAAGTCTTTATAATTAAACTGGAACTAATTAAGAACACAATGTGAACCCTCACAAAACTCCACACTTGGGCTTTGATCATAAGTTGCGAACGAAACTTTAGTACTTAACATTGAACAACAACTTGGAGCAACGTGTACCTAGAGGTCTGAGATGGAGGTTTTTCAAATAAAAGTCTCGTGAAACGAAACGATGCAATCATTAAAGCGCTCCGCGACACAGATATCAAAAATGTCCAACGTTCGACCTTCGCTTTCCAATCCATCTATCTACTCATTCAATCTGCATTTACATATAACCACGAATGCACGCCACTTGCGACCTTACGGCGTTGTAATAGAGCCCAATTCCCACCGCAGACGAGCGCCACGTAAATTGCATCCATTTTCTTTCCTTTGTGCTTTTGCACTTGGAAAATGTATAAAAGGAAACATCGTAGCGCTGTATTGGATTGAACTCTTTAGCTTCCGTCTATCTTTTCAACTCGAAGACAGTGCGCCAGGGCTGCCACTTGCCACTTACCGTGACAAATGTACGAAGTACCACTGTAGGAAGCTCACGACATGAGCTACTTTTGACGCTTCCTAAATTGTGGTTCCTTGAATGTTAAACATCAATGTGGTCTATCTCTCAATGATACTCATCATCTCACGACAAGTCGTATAATGTATATGTATTGTTATTATCTTAATAATGATCTAAAAAATGTATTGGATTGGTATGGTCCATGTATGTGTGTATATCTATATGTATTATTTTTCACATTTAATCAGAAGACAGTCATTAAACGTAATAAAGGAGAAATAAGTAAATAAAAGATATATGAGTGTAAAATTATAAACCGATTTAAACGTTGCACTGATAACCCTAACAATTATTGAAATACAGTCGTGTGAAACCGGCTGATTGAAATTCAGCACACTGCCACGCGCTTCTCACCTGCCTTATCCTCACTCTCAATTGCATTAGTCATATCAACATTCAGATGTTGATACTTAATAAACAATCATCCATGTACATATAGTTACACATATACATGTGACGAATCTCGTATCCCTTTACCTTAGTATAAGCTTTAGGATAATATTTATGGAGTAAAGCAGACTAGCTTTCCATGTCCAAGCCATAGCTTGACCCTTCCCGGGTCGTCCCGGCTCTATATTTCCATAAAGCCTAACTCCGAGTAGCGCGAGTGAACCAATTTTTCCCCGACAAAGGACTACTTTTAGTTTCTTTTCCTTTAAAAGGTTTTCAAGACAATGGCCATCTTTTTTCTCCGTCGACATGTTTTTCGCTTCATTATGCCGTCGAGTCCCGATCCTGTCTTTATGTTATTTATTTACTACAAAAACTGCTTTTGAAGGGTTCCTATTGTTTCCATTTTATATAACACAATGAAAGTCGTCTAATTATAACGATCTTTGCTAGTGGTCATAAGATCCAAACACAATTAGGTTTACGTATTTAAAATATATATTTTTTTAACTGCTATTATATCATACTCATCTAAAATTGAAGTTTGACATAACCAATGGGTCGAGATCGATATATAAAATTATATTATATACTTAAGACAAATCATTAATATGCGACGATGCCGCCATGAGCTCGATGCGACCCACCGCCACGCAATATTCCCAGCACTGTTCATTTTTACAAATGATTATTTAACATTAAAAACATAAAGAATAACATAATATGTATAAAAAATATAATTTATACGTGATTTACTTGAAGAAAAAGACTCGCTGTGATTGCATTTGAGTTTGCTAACAAAATATGAAAACAAAAGAAAGTTATTGAGGTAATAAATGAATAACAGCGGGGATTCATCAATTAGCGAGTTGTTGATAAGTTAACGGCGAGCAAGTAACTAGTATTGTTACTTAATTAACGGCCAAGTAGACGACCCCTCAGGCAATATGAATAAATACTTTAAAAAGCCGGCTAAAGCTAAGCGCTGAATACAGCACCGACCAAAGCACGTTGGCTCCCAGCAAATATAACTCAATTAAGTATCGTCAATGACACAATAGACTTCGTACAAAATTATTTAATAACTGATTTTAATATTTCGGCTTAGTTAATAAGCGGACACAGACCACAGGCTCGCCCGACGCACTGCTATCACTCACCTGCTTACTGCACTTCATTAACGTACAACAAAAGCTCTCAATACAACACGTTGAGCTTAAAAGTTCACTACATGACTATTTAAAAGCATAAAATCCAACATACATTTCTTGCGTACTAAAATGCACTGCAACGAGTTGTATTTTGTAACTAAATGGTCGATTATAAAGTATGCAGCTATAAAGAGAGCAGCGGCAGGTGCCGGGTGAGATACGCGACAACGCGACAGCGCGACAGCGCGACGACCGGCCGACGTGTCGAAAAAATATCATTTTAGTGCAGCTGTAAACCTGTCGCCCTCTGCCACCCCCTCCCCCTCCATCCTCCTCTCATCGCACCTTTATGTAACTTGAGTAATTTGAATGAAACGACCAGTAACTACACACCCATTGTTGTTATGGTTTTTTGCAGATGTAACTATTTTATAATACAAAATAGCTTACAATATTCCTATTTATAAAGTTTCGTATACTATTACCTATATGTATATCGATGTACCATATAGTCATCCTCCAGGTGTTCAGGCAGTCTACGTGTGAGAACAGCGAGCCCGACGAGATAGCCACTCAGCCTTTTACCCGCGGCGGCAAACAGCGCGTCACTTACATTAAATTCCGTGCGCGGCGGCGAAATGGAATACTTAAGTTCCCCGGTCCGGGCGGTCACCATTCCGTTCGTTTTCAATTACGTCCAAACTTTGTCCATTCATTTTTTAGTGAGCCAGTTGCCCCGCGCCCGCCCCGCCCGCCCCGCGGCCCTGCCCGCCCGGCCGCCCCGCTCCACCAACACATACAAGATATTCCATAAAACTGCAACTTTCCATGAACTTCTCATAGCTGTTTCAAGTCCCAGACTCTTCATCCCGATAAACTTTAACGTGCACTCCTGCATAGAACAATTGGAAAATTGGATTTCGCTAAATAAAATTTAATTTTCATTGGAAAAGTTTGGCTTATAAAAATGTTATTCATTTACATTCCGTAGTATTAACAATATGAACAACCCGAAGCATGGACTTACCGTGGCATGTAGTCTCGCCTTTTGAACTCGGTCCTGTTTAGCATGACTCACAATTCACAGATATTTTAGTCCGTTATCTTTTCAGGAATTTCAATGTGAAAGAGTTGACCCGCTGGTAAGACCCGCCGGTAAGAATTCCTCAGTTTTATCGAGATAAAAAACCAGTATTAACATTAAAGATAATACGAAAAATATTTGTTTTGAATTGGGAAAAATTGAAAGTCAATTTTATTTTCACCAATGTCGGTTGCGAAACTAATATCCAAACTCCACGTCAATATTCGTGGCAGTGCTTTGTCGAGCGTTACTGTTGGATCATTTACTTCACCGCATACTTGAATGAAAAGAATGAAATATCATAGAAATAGCTTTGAAATGTTATCCCACATAATGGCGGCGGCACTATTTCACCGGCCGACTTCCTCGCTTATATTCATCCGGAAGGCAGGTTGGGAAAATTCTCCAAGTTCTTTGTTATTATGTACCTGGGTCCCACACACACACACACACACACACACACACAAACACGCCACGCATTCCTGATCATGAAATGAACCTTCGCGGTTACTAATATTATATTCGCTTTTGTTTACAACTGCGAACGATGCTTCAGTGTTACATTCCTTCGCAATTCCTTAAAATACTTGAGAAGCAGACGACGCGTGAAAATTGAAGTCGATCAAAATAGTATTTTACTATGACAAGATGTCTTTTAAATGAGGTCCATAAAAATGCTTTTAAAATGTTCGTAAATAATGAATCTAATTTATATTAGCTAAGATATTAATAAACAGACCGAACGTATATTTGACTGTGCTCGAAGTGTACGTCATCTTGAACTACAAGTGTGAATGTTAACAGAGAGTAGTGTGGAATCATCCGCATGTGTAATTGTGTAGTGTATAATGCTCATAACATTGGAACGGGAAGTGCAGCGGAGTTCCGAGCAATGTCTTTTGTGTGATTGTTTGATGTGAGTTTCGAGGAGCTGGGCGGAGAGCGGAGAGCGGAGAGCGGTGAGCGGTGAGCGGTGAGCGATGAGCACAAACAAGCCCCGTCGCAGCGAGGTTACGACAAACTCAATTATCCTGTACATTCTAACTAACCGTGATTGCTCCGGCTCCACTGCTCTCACACTCAAAGACGAACGCTCATTTTCCTAGAATTTGTACGTGTATTTAAACGCTGTAGCTCTAAGATAATGGCTTTCCACTTTGATGTGCCCTCGTGTTTAGACGAGGCTAATTCCTGAAACCACCGGTGAAAAACCAGTGAGCTATTCGCAAAGCGTAGTGTTTTATTCGGATAAAATAATAAAGCTATTGCGAATGTAGCTCGTGAACATAAACAAGTTGGAACGAGTTACACGAGTATGGAGTTGGGCGGCGCTCGGCCACTCGCACGGTCGCACCGTTACGACGAGCTACGAATGCAACGTGAGTTACATTTTCGCATCTCCATAAAAGTATTCTTTCTCTTAAAGCGATGATAAATGGCGACTGACCAGGCTCCACTCGACAGATTTATGGGTCAAAGATTCAGCTAATGCACGGAGCGTATCCGTCAAGTCGGCCGCGGCGCTGTGGCGGTGCGACTGTGGCGCGGTAGGGCCCATCTATGGTAATGTCTTTGTCGAGATATCGACAACTTTCTACATCTAACAAATAAGTGTAGTATCATGGTACAATTAAAATTTTTTTTTTGCAAAAACGTGTTTCCAAATTGTAATAACTTTAGTTACCTAATGAATGTTGTAGTAAAAAGATATCGAAATATTGGATACATATTTAATAAATACGGCAACTCGATTACCAAATTAGGCTTAGTCTACCCTTATCGGATTCGGATCGAAGTTACGAGGAAATTATAATACGCTTTAAGAACGGCACTATACATATAAAGCAATAATAATATGGAGTTAATCCGAATTGAATTAGTTAACCACACAGTAACGGAGCGGCAAAGTTGCAGGATACGCGGAGGTCTCACCCACATCCGCGCATTGTGCGACGTCCCGGCCTCTTTTGTCTGTCTCAAGATTAGCCGCAAACAACGAGCTGCGGACGGAGGGCGGGCGGAGGGCGGGCGGCCGCGCTTTGTAAGGGATAATTAAAAATACGCGTCTATACATTACTCCTACGCTATTAGGTCAGCGCTCAACAAAACTCTTATTTCATACTCGTTTATTATCGTGACAATCATCTGTTTTTATTTCATCCATCGCTATCGAGCTTCTTTCATTTCCTTAACATATTTTTACGTTACATTTTATATTAATACTGTTTCACGAATATCGTGCTTTCGTTGTAAATGTATAAAACACTATTCCCAAACAGATACAAACAGTAAATGGCAGCTGCCACATCATAAATTGAACTTATGAAAAACAGATAACGTATGCAAATTATTGCCGTTCCAAAATTCCGGCTAAATTCTGAATGGAGTTCAAATTGGCTGCGCAATAATTTTAATACAAAGTATGTGTAGGCAACGCGCATACCTCTGGCAAATATAAATTTGTGATAGTAATTGAAAGCAGCTTCACGGGGGCGCGCGGCGGTGCGGGGCGGGCGGGGCGCGGTAATGCCGTGCTTTATGACGTCATAACTCGCGCGCTGCAAGACCGAGTGCCATTTAGACCTACTTTGCGAGAGCCAATTGTTTCCATTACACCCGCGCCCTGATATACGCTAATGCTTATTTATGGCCATCGACCCGCGCTGCATTTGATTCTTGCCGCCCCCACTCGGCGCGAATTCATTCATCAAACTCAACATTAAATACATTCAAGACGCGTGGAAATTTCCAGGCAGTAACTTTATGGAGCATCGCATAACAAATCGCTTCTAATAGCCATAACACATCAGTGCCACAAACGCTCGCTTGTCGGTTCTAATTGCGCGCCGTGAACGGAGCTCCCTCGGAGGTCAGCGCGGCGTCTGCCATTCAGCAGCTGAGCTGTGCATAATTGGGCCATCGCTCGTGGCGACTGCTGAGATAATAGCAGACGAATTAACTACAACGCGGCGAGGAACAATCGAGCGTGATCATTGAGCACTGGGTTTTGTCGGCGAAGTGTTCACTGTTCGTGGTGCCGCGTGCGGGGCGCGGGGTGACGGCGCACTTAGCTGCAGCCGGGAAATTGGTTTAATCACTAGCTTCTTTGTCGCCGGCGCTAGGGCTGAGCGCCGAGCTCTCATGTGTCCAAACTTCTCACACTACCAATTTGAATAGTTCGCACGCTCCGAGCGAAGCCTCGCACGGCGGTGTTGCATTAGATTAAATCGATTGCTTTTAAATTGGCTTCGACTACGACGAGCTTCCCCAGTTCCAGTTTATAGAAACAAACTTTGTCTCAACAACACGACTGATTTCATATTGCGTCAATATTTAAGTCCCTTGAAACTATCCGCCTACAAAATGTCTCGTAAAAGTTGTCAAAGCAGTCAGTGCTTGTAGATAGACCACTTGGATTCCCAATGGGAGCAAAGCGGTTTATGCAGTGAGCCCGGCGATTTAGTAGCCGGCATGCGGTGAGGCTAAGGAGTGAGTGAATGATGTGCAGCGGAACGAGTCACGGTCCGCGGCTCACAGGTCCCGGCTCCGGCTCGCGGCACGAGCGCGTCGCCGCTCGCCTGGCGCCCGGCCAGCCCGCTGCGCCGCTGACTCACATGTAAATCTACATACTAAACTTATCACTCCATTGTTTAGTCTGACAAGGAGTATATACTGCTTCGCTTAATAAGTTTCAGTAGGACCTTTATATTATTCTAAACGTGGAATTGTCAAGGAGATAATTAGAAAACACATTACACAAGAGAATAAAATCATTACCATTTTTCAAATCAATATAGTATTCGATTGTTTTAAAATTGAATGGCCATAAAATAACTTGAAATATTTATTTGAAACTATTTAGTTTATAGATACGAAGCGCACGGCAGGCAGCAGGACGCTCCATATTTCCCCGCGAGAGATTACACATATAATGCAGCTTAGCCGGGTCTTGCCAAATATTTCGTGTCGCTAAGTGTCGACTGTCGACTCGACACACAAAGAACTTCACCAAGAATGCTCCCACACACTACCCGAGTGCAACTTCGAACGTCTCCAGTATTTGCTTAAATTAGTTCCTGCGAACTTATATTGCGCGTTGGTTTACAGTGCTTTATATTACTGTAATATAACCGATATGACGCGGTGGCAGGCAAGATTTGAAAATGTAGAGCGTGATCGGTGAATATTGACAACGGTAATCTCTCGTAAGTTGCGAAAGAAACCTGGTTAGTGTTTAAAGCTTTGTAATGCTATAGCTAAAAACGCTGACAACAATAGAGCAGATCCGCGCGTCGGGCGTCAGGCGTCAGGCGTCAGGCGACGAGCGTCGGGCGTCTTGCGTCAGGCGTCAGGCGCAACTTTGCTCATTAGCACGCGCTACCCTCTCCGCTAACGCTAACTACATATTCTTATTCAGCTAAAAGACGTCGCGACCTACACCATTTATTATACTTGAAAAGCGCTGTACAGCACTTAAAAATTGCATAAAACTGTTTCAAGTAAATTTCGCATAAATCTTTTTACTCTCGAGATATTTCAAAAGGTATAAAAGAGGTAAGTTTATATAAAAGAAATGCAGCTGCGCTAAATATACAGAAATGTTCTTACTTGATTGTGGTGTCATTGCATTTTATACATTATTGGCAGACATTCGTTTACTTTAGTAACAACCACAAGCTGAAAACAACATAAATATTATTAAGGCCTTTTTACTATGAAGACAAAATTATCCGTATGTACATAATACAGATAATTTTGGTATAAGAAATTGGGCCAATAAGAATGTAAGCGAGCTCGAACAAGGGAAAAGTGCGGCAATTGGAAAACTAGTGAAGAGATCGTAGGGCGGCGGGCGGCGGGCGGCGGGGGCGGTACATCACACGAGTTTCGTACAAAAACGATTGCATCGGAACATCCATCGCTTTAAAGTCGCGGGCGGAAATCGCTTGGGTTATTGAATTTCCAATATTTCGTCGGTGTTTTATTCCGGTGCCACCTCGTCTGCGGCCCGACTGACGCGCGCTCGAACCGCTAATATTCCTCCCTCACACGATTTAGTAGCACACCTGATTTAGTGCTTCATCAGCAGGCTCTAGGCGTCATCTCTTTTAACAACTTGTAATCCTTGAAAAATAAATTCTATTTCATTTAATATTCTTCAATGTTTTCAATAATTTCAAAGTACATATGAAATGTTTGCAAATATCAGTTTCATATCCGTTTCTAATACGTATCAGTATGATACCAGCGCTTGTCACGACCATAAATCTTCTAATTGTTATGTAGATGTAATAAAGTACCCTCATTCAAAGGGAGAGATTTATTGGAATATAATATGTAACAAGTCTTATCTCTCCGAGTCATAAAAGCAAAAGATATAAAATCATATCTGACAAAGGCAAGAGGAACCGATTGAAACGTCCGGAAATAACATATCGAGTGCAGCGGACTGGGATCGATAGATCGCTTATCGGTTTACGGGTTATGGGCCAAGTTGGCGCTAATCGGCGAACTTGCCGCCCCCCCGCCCTGCCCCGCCCTGCCCCGCCCCGCCACCGACCGACTATTGCAAACAATTGCTATAAATTAGCAAACTATTTGGAAATTTGTTAACTATGTATTGGAAACGTAAACAGCAGTCCGCCGCTGGACTGTTAGGAATTATATTCATAGGTTGGAGGTTCGATAAATTGCTCACACAAAAGGTTCACTGTTGCAATTATATTATTTGTAATACAATTAAATTTGAATGAGCATCAGTATGAGTACAGCTACCGCTAACTATTTCAATTGTAATTTAGCTTATTCATTTAAATTAAATACAATATCTTACATAGCCAGGTGGAAACAACCTTTAAAATTTGTACACCTTCCGCAGCTCGACCCAAAAAAAAACATCCTCAACTAATTTAGATTTATAAGTAAGCCTAGATTAATTTTTTTTTATATTTTTTTAAAAAATTCTTTTTGTCTCTTCTTAGATAGTATAGGATGCAGAATCAACGTGAACAAAATGCCTTTTAAACAGTTCGAATATATTTATTTATCATATTAATTATTTGTTACGATAAACCTTTTGCACTCGTGGTTACACATTGTATTGCGTGCGCAGTGCCGTCGGCGCGCATCCTGGGCGGGCCCGACCTGCACGTGGACATGGGCTCCACCATCAACCTCACCTGCCTCATCCAGTTCAGCCCGGAGCCGCCCGCCTACATATTCTGGTACCACGAGGACGAGGTGAGCGGACGAAAAGTAATTATTCACTTCTACTACTTTGTTCATAGTTTTACGATAACGATTTACGATAGCGCGTTAGACTTACCTACTGAGTACAGTAACCCGCTCGCTGCCCCTACGGGCAACCGTACCCGATGACACTTAATAAGAAATATCATTTTTGGAATAATTTAAACATTCGAAATAAGCGGACATTAAACAGAACACAATAAGCACCGCGTATTGTATTATATGGCTTATAATTATAGAACGAGATTCAAAAATTCAGTACTTTTGATAAAATAATTGCAATAACATTGTAAGTAGTGAGCCATAAATATCCAACGCACAGTACAATATATTCAATAAGCAGTACTTATAGACTTGTGACTTGGCTAATGCTAAGCGTAGACCGTTTCTTATGATATCCGGCCGCTCGGGCCACCCAGGCCGCCCAGGCCGCCTCGTGCGACTAGCAATAGCATTGTGCACTCATACGCTAATAGTGACCGCCTCGCCGCCCGACAATTAATTCAATCAAACTATACGCATGTCCCGTATAATATGCGGCATTATTAATATTCCATGCTTAATGCTATCGATTGCCGACAATTAGTGTGACGCTCGTGTCACTTACATCAAAGCGTACCTGACGCGTACATTTACTCAATAATGCCTTTGTGAATCATGATTTATTTGACGTAACGTTTAGTAAGCTGATTATGTATGTCATAAATTTTTAAAAGAAATAAAAATAAATATATGAGACGTGATTACAAGAAAGGGTTATAGTAGAGCGTAGGTTTAATGTAATCTATAATTGAATATACGAGCCCTATTTTAGACACAACGTTCCTTAAGTACGTCTGTCGGCCGCCAATGTCACCTCCCGGCCTGATCTCGCAAACAATACAATTACTTATTAGCAACACTACACAAGACTAGACTAGTGCTAAATCGAAACCTTTCTACGGTGTAGATGTAATTAACGTTACGTAACTAAATAAACGATTTGAAAAATTATAAAAGTTAATAACGCCTACGTAATCAGATTTTTGGAGCCTCAACTATTAAATAAATCTCTCCTCTCTCATCTGACAAAGCGGACTTTGACTCCGTTTGATTAGTTGTATGATGGCCGTAGCTAGCGATAAAGTTTGTACATGAATCCATCAACAAGTACAGCCCTCTCTCATCGCCGGCCCCACACGTGCGCCGGTGGTCCGGTGTTCAATAAATACAATTAGCAACTCTTTATGGGCGCAGCCGGCCCGGGGGAAATTATGTTGCTCTGTGATTAAAACCGTGTCCGCGATGTTTACAACCCTAATTAGAATTAGAATTAATCTCGCTTCGGAGAGTTTGCGTACAAGTTCGCTGATATTAAACTATTTAGAGCCGAGCGCGCGTTTAGCCCGAGCGGCCGGGCGGCCCGAGAGGCCGGGCGGGCTGGCGGGTGGGCGGGCGGCGGGGCGGACCCTTCGAATTATCATTGTATTAGTTACAAACATCCAACTAAGGGCAAAGTAAACGACGATTAGTTTTACGAGCATCATTGTTGTCGTATAAGCGCTTAGGGAATATTTATAGCTGATTATAATTTACGAATTTATCTTGAAGTATTTAACACAACATATATTTAAGACAAGGACAATTTATTTTATTAGAGTTGTTCTTAAAACATTAGGCTTTATAACTATTTAGTCATGTAATGGTTAGCAATAAATAATTCTTGTTTATGTACATTTACATATACTTGAGTATATAAAAAGTCGGCTAACGACTGAATTTATTGTCTATGTCACTTTTCATAATATATTAAGTATTAAGAAAATATAAACGTTGCCAAATTTATACAACTGAGCCTTCTTGTCTAGTAAATGTTGCACAATGATGCACTGCAGTGTGCGATGTCAGGTGTGAGGTGTGTCAGATGTGAGGTGTGAGGTGTATCAATGTGCGGTGCGCGGTGGTGTGTTGAAGCAGGTGATCTCGTACGACTCGTCGCGCGGCGGCGTGTCGGTGGTGACGGAGAAGGGCGCGGCCACCACGTCGTACCTGCTGGTGCAGGACGCCGCGCCCGCCGACTCGGGCCGCTACTCGTGCGCGCCCTCCAACGCCGAGCTCGCCTCCGTGCGCGTCCACGTGCTCAACGGTAACTATCTGAACTAGGTGAACTACGACCTTCATTATTACAGCAGTGCTTCCCGTTCACCGGCCTTATTTGGCCTATCAAGTTAATTCAAACAATCACTTGCTTAAAAGCTTTAATGTTTATAATAAAATTTTCATATTAGGTATAATAATACTCGTATATCACCAACCACGACGCTGCGAGAACATTAAACGTGCTCGTAGCGTTATTTGTCAATACCGGACCCAAAATAATTACCAGTTTCTAAGACGACCCTTCCCTGAGGCCGGAGGTAAGCATATAAGCCGATAGACTATAACTTAGTTGGCTGTTATTTGGAGAGAGCCGACTCCTAAACTGGGGTGTTAACGAATTGTGTACAGCCACAATGACTTGCTCAGCGCTCCTGAGTCCTGTATGACGTACACAATGCCCACACTTTCCTCTCTCGACGAGTTTCGCGTCCTCAGGCAGGCCTTTGACGGTTGTTCCCTTTATCAAAATAATATATAATGCTAAAAATTTCATCGAACAGAGCTAAAGCGTTCTCGACACATTTTAATCCAATCCATCCAAAGAGTTTCTTGCTTTAGCGTTTAGATGTGATATTTCGTCATAGTTTCATTATTTAATTGTTTGATTTTGACATTTATCATTGATGTTATCGAGTAAAAAATTATATTGTTAAGGACTTTAGAAGTACACCAACTCGTCCCATATTCTCTCCACGGAGCGGGGCGCAGTCGGCAGTACACAGTCCACAGTGCCACTGCATCGGGAAATATTCGATATTGTGCAGCTGAAATGGCCGAATAAAAATTGAGCATCGAAACTTGGAATGGCGTATTGAATTCATTCCGACTGAAAGTAGAGCAATGTCCCGCGCGCGCCAATAACCTTTTTTCAGCTGAAATATAGTATCGTTTAGCGAAGCACTTGGGGCCGTAATGGCCGTGTGTTGAGGTCGACCGAGCATACAGGGCTCGTTTGTTACGCGAGCCGCTCGCCCCCGCTCGCCCCCGCTCGCCCCCGCTCGCCCAGTACCCCCCAGTGCCGCAATCTCAATCGCTTACCGAAACTGCGCTAATTGTTCTATAATTTCCTTCCAAAACTTTGGCTTCGTCCCGCTACCATTTGTTTCTCCGTTCTCCGTACAAAAACAGAATATAAACATTTTCTCACTGTTTTTTTTATTCTGACATTTTTAATTTAAAATTTCACCGGTAAGTTTTGCAAATGTGAAAACTAACAGAGTGTCGCTTTAATCCCATTCACACTGGATCGTGCCCATGGACTGATAAATCTGTGCCGCTTGCTGCGCCACATCGTCCATTCATTCAGCAGTTCATACAGTATAGTAACATTGTGTTTGAGGCGCGCGTGTCGTGTTGCAGGCGAGCGGCCGGCGGCGATGCAGACCGGCTCGGCGGGCCTGTCTAACAGCTCGTGCGCCATCGCGCTGCTGCTGGCCGCCTGCGCGCTGCACGCGCGCCTGCTGCGCCTGCAGCTCGCCAGCTGATCGACCGGCCCCACCGACCCCACCGACCCCGCCGACACCACCATACCCTACACCATCGACGCACCCCCTCCCCCACCCCACATCCACATATTGACTAGATCTACGTTAAGATTTTATGAGCGAAATGTATCGTCTGATTGTCACGTACGTTCCCTTCTGCGCGACGAACGCGCTTCGCGAATTTAATTATTTAATACGCTTCGAGTATCCTGAACCGTTTCGCTATACTTAATTCTGAAGTGTGTAAAGAGGCGAAGCCTGAGCCCGCGCGCCGTCTACAAACATTATGTCCCGTCTACAATATGTTGAGCGTGTAATTGTGCTCAAACCCGCTAACAGCGGACGGCAGACGCGCACAGAATGGAACGACGAATTAGATTATTGCAAATTCTCGCTCCCGTTAGGAATTGTAAATAAAGTATCATAGTCGAATATTTAAATTACCTTGTAAAAGTCAGTTCGCGGGCAGCTCGGACGCGCGAACGGAAGCGATGCAGATTGCACGCCTCACGCGTTATAACAAGAAGCAACGTACCCACTGTACACTCGCCGCGCCGCTCGGGCGAGCGACGAGTTGGCGGCGGCCGCGACGGACTGCGCTCTCGCTCAGCCGCGTGTCGCGCTACGCGTGACGCGTGACGCGTTACAAGTGACGCGCGACTTGTAGCGCCTGGCCTGAGAGCGATGTCGCTCACCAAATAAAACAATCTCAAAACGTAGTGCCATTCCACGTCACACTGTTTCATCTAAACTTATTATAAATGTTAAATTGTTTGAAATTTTAAAACTAAGTTTTAAAAGAATGTTGGATAAAATCACGCGTAGACCTAAGCGAAGTATAATATTAATTATGGATACGGATCGCAATTCGAATTGTGCTCAACATTCGTCTTTTGTCATGATAAGTAGCTCTCTAATACGTGTAAATATTGATGATCAGATGATCCGTCGATTAAGATGGATTTCATCATAAGAACTTCGTTTGTTTAGCAACGACAACCGTTTATCTTTCCGTGGTATTATAATATCTTATCAGTGGCCCCGAGTGTAACACATACGTGCAAGTGTAGGTAATACTTGTGCAACATTGCTTCAAAGTGATTCATCTCTATTTGAATTTACTTTGTATTTTTATTTCTATTAACAAAAATTGTATATTTTTACAAAAACGTACAACGTAATATTATCATAATGAAATACAAGACACGAAAGTGGTTAAGAATTATTTATTAAGTGTTGTATTGTTTAGTAAATGACAAAGTAATTTAATTGTATTTATTTTAGTAATAGTATTGCATGGATGGGTGCGCTTCCACATGGGACGATATTCCCCTTTTTGTTCTAAAACTTGAACTTATTCGATGCGTCTGTGATTGCTGTCCTTACTTTTGTAACAATACGGTTATAAAACACATTTTTTATTAAAATGT
>JADANM010006098.1:10969269-10981539 GCA_026213755.1 Eurema hecabe
ACACACATCCGCTATATCGGACACGCGTCACACTTTTATCACAACTAATGATCATATAATCATAATTGTGATAATTACTTTACTTTTTTAAATCATAAATTCTTTGAACTTAAAATTTTGAGTCAACCGGTTAGTTAGGTAGTTTTTTACCAAATGGAAAAATACAGAACACTTCAGTTCACCTGCCTTGACTGTCTGTCTAGAATCAAATTGAAACACTAATAAATTATAATTGATAAAACTAAAGACATCAAAAGCTAAATTATAACTTCTTTCGAAGTATTTAATATTTTTTTTGTTATTTAAATAGTAATAGTAATGATATAACATTACCTTGACATATAATTATTAATCTTGGTTAGTATAATTTATAACAATTTCTAACATTATGCAACTCGCCCATATAGGGTTTTGTATTTACATACGGAAAAAATATGAAGTTGATTGTATGAAGTTCTTTTGTCGATATTACTTGTCCATTCGAGAAATTATTGTAGAGTGTAGGCTACAGTTTGTTTGTGTGACTAATGCATAAAATCAAATCTTAAATTGATTCGTGCCTTGTTTAGAATGATTATGATTAAAATCTCAAAATTATATAAGCTCAGATTACAGAACTGAACACCTCAAGTAAGTAGGTAGGCAAGTTTAATAGGTTGCACACCATGTCTTAGAATGCTTTAAATAGTAACTTCTATTGCAATTTTAGCGATACACCTCTACGATCCGAATCGTATAAAAGAGGTAATTTTATTCCCTCAGCTATAGCTCGCGTATTTTACGCGGACACGCGGGCCGCGACTAGTTAAGAAGATTATATTGCTTAAACTCATTAACAACCGACCGAACGGTGAATAAATGTATATTATTTAGAGCCAAGGACATCGCGTTACACGTGCAAGTATGCATCATAAGGGCCTTAATTAACTTTTCATTTGAAAACCTATATTTTTGGTCATTTTTACTTCATCAAATTACTTGTACGTGGGGTATGCTGACCCCGAAAGGACACTTTTATATTTCGCCCAACTGAATAAATAAATTTTTGAATGGATGATGTAACGACATAATGTCCTTCTGACGCCGGACGACCGGACGACCGGACGACTGCAAGCGGCCTTCCTTGTCTTCGATATATTGACAATGCAATTGGATGGTAATAAACAAAAAAAATATCTAAAAACACAATATCGCTGCCACAACCCGCAATTGCAGCGCAATTATTCTATTCAGAACTCACAAATTTCCGAGTAGGAAAATCATGGTTACATAAAGATAATTTGTACATACCTATAGAATGTTGTAGCAGCGTGTCATTGTTGTTTCGAGAAGGCGGCAAGTGCCGAGTCACTGTGACTCGAGATAAGGCTCGCCGGGCCACGTGGCACGCTATTTATACACAATTATTATCTACTACATATAACATAAAGCAGGTAAAGCAGGTCAGGTGCGAGTCGGCCGTGTTCACGAAATATGTTGAATAATGAATGGTACTAAGTACTCTAAACCTACTCGTATATTACAATACCCTTGCCCTTATCAATACAAATACGAACAAAACATCACATATTATGTTGTATTGCAGCACCTTTAAATATTTATTTTATTCTGTTTTTAAGTTCTTAACAGACAGACTGACGGACGGATGGAGAGAGGGAATCTTAGCAACGCGCTGCCCTGTTTTACTCCTTATATAAAATCCCAAGATATGAAACAAAATATGTTTTAATTTTTTTTATTATCACTGACACAATTAAATCAAGAATATTTGTTATTGCATAATATAATTAAAATTATTGTATTCTATAATATCGATATTATGTACATACAATATACTTGTATTATATAATACAATCATTACAAATGATACATAGATATGTACAAAAGGTATTTAATTTTATTGAGAGTTATTCTTTGGAACTTATATAAGGAGCATTTTTATTTGTACATCACTCTTTTTTTCATTTGCATATACATACTAAAATATTATTGTTTTTTAGTACATATCTGTATCTGTACAAGCGGGCCATACTCGTATATATATATATTTATACTACAGAACACAGATGATTAGCAGTAAGTGAACATGACAGTCAGATGACACGTCAGAGAGGTCACGGCCGCCGCACTCCGCCGCACTCCGCCGCTCTCGGGAGTACTCCGCCTGCGCGTCGACCGATCGCTATCAGGACGTGTGACGTGTGTGGGATTGGGGTCCCCAGCCGGCTCCACTGGGACGTTTACAATTGATCATTACTGTTTAACACTCTGCCTTCTTGAAGTATACAATATACTGTGTAAATAAATAAATAGGCTCAATGATTTTGTTATGTGAAGTCATTGTGAAACCGACCACAGCACAGACTTGTGGAAGCGTGACTGTCGACAGTGACGGCGATGCTGAGCAGGCGCGCCGGGGCATGTGCATTATTCGATATTAGTACAATAAAACAAACTGACTTTATTGCTAACTCAAATTGTGTATGGGATAGGGCATGGATAGAACATTCATTGATACCACAACAAGTATTTGTTTAAGAATCATATCGTTGTGACGATAGTTCTGTAGTAAGTAGGTTAATTGCTCGACTTGGTGGGGGCACTGCCGTGCCCCCTGATAATTAATCAATACTATAAAATGCCATGTGAGGTTTCAGTTTTAATTACAAAAAAATAACAAAATTCATTCTACTTCTAGTTATATACAAAACGAATATATATTTATTTATAAAAAACAATACTTAAACGTTTTGACATAAATAAATATTCTTAATATTAACACCATATTTAATAACCCTATGAATTGAACACAACACGTATTTCCCAACATCATGCTGTAGAGCGTGGCGAGGTACGAAGGCACGACACGGGGTACCTAGCGGCCGCCGCGCCCTGGCACCGTGACACCGTGACACTGGCCCGGGGCTCCACCTCCACCGCCACCCACAGCCACAGCACTAGCAGACTGTCTGATCACTCAACATTCCCACTACGTTCACACAAGTGCACACAATTGAGCTATCTGCGAGTGGCTCGCAGCCACTAGCCGAACAAGTAGGAGTACACGACCGTGATGAGCAGGCCCAGGGACACGGGGAACTTCCAGGAGTTGAAAAAGCTGGCCTCCTCGACGGCGCCGCTGCCGTGCACCGCGCCGGCGCCGCTGCTCTCCTGCCACGCAGTGCTCTTCTTCTGCACGAGCACCTTGTCCTCGTCCACGAGCTCACCGACCAGAAACTTGTTCATGAGCTCCTTGGCGTCCAGGCTATGGCCGACGTCGTCGAAGTCCTCGCTGGAGTCGCGGCCGGCGGCGTGCAGCAGCACCTCGTGCCCGCCGGGGTGGTCGTCCAGGAACTTAGTCAGGTCGTACACTTTGTTTTCGATGATGGTGAAGGCGTCGGATTTGGACTTGCGTGTTGCGATCTCTTGCCGCGTGAACCTTTTAGAGTCGGTCATGGTATATGGCTGTGTGGCTGTGCTAACTGTCAGCGGCGAGTGTTACGACACAACATGCAACGTGCAGCGTGCAGCGTGCAGTGTACGAGGTACGACGGCAAGTGGCAAGTAGCGACTGGCACGCGGCTCCCTGCGGCGGACGACTGCGCGTGCGCCGCGCCCCGCCACGCTCATACTTTATTGCGATACATTATCTCTCTATCGTTATCAGCTGAGTATTCCGTTTACCCTACAATCATCACAGTACTTGTACTGTTTTATCGTACCATATAAAATATAAGAAGAAAACACTAATCGTCATAAGTGTAGATAACAATTTTTTAGTTTGCACATCATTGACACATAATGCGCACTAATTTTTCAATATGTATGTTACAAATCACAATACATGATTAAGGCCATTCATTCGATTCCCCGCAAAATTATTTTAGCAAAAACGCTCGCAATAAAAAACCATGAGATACAGGTAAAGTGGTAAAGACGTAAAATGTTGATGAACACCCAACATACAAGTTTTTGAACTCGCCGACCCGACGCAGCGACCGGCTGACCTTGATTACCTCAAGTAGCCTCGCTTTGCTTCTGTCGTACAGTTTTAGAATACCGATAAAAAATTTAGTTGGATAGATGCTATTGACTTATTTACGTATTTTCCTCATTGATATCATTATTATTAACGTATACTAAATAAAACTCTTAAGTATAATATTAAAATATAATATTTAAAAATAAACCACCTTCCAAAATTTGGCACAAGAACCCCTTTCACCAACAAATAAAGAAAACAAAACTAATATTCCAATTTCCACATCACAGTCGACAACGCACATCACCAATCACTCTAACAGAAAATTCAGCACCGTACTTCAGCGTTTCCTTAAAGTTTACATCACAACTGTACACTATATGTATATGTTGTTACCTATTTTCAATAAAATTATAATTCATCTATTGCTATGCATTGACGTCATCGCATCGGTATTTATTACTAATTAATTAATGATTTAAACAAATTAAAGCTTTTATTCTGAACCACAAACGTCTCTTTGTATAGCGAATATACCGAGAGCACGGTTACACTGCAAGGTTCGAATCGGAGTCGGAGTCGGAGGATGGTCGCAGACAGGACGCGGACGGCGGAGGTCGGGGGAGGTCGGGGGAGGTCGGGGGAGGTCGGGGGAGGTCAGAAGAGGTAGATGTAGGCGAGCGTGGCGGCCAGGGCGAGCGCCAGCGGCGGCGCCCACACGTCCAGCAGCCCGCGCCACGTGAGCTCGTCGGCGCCCTGCTCCAGGCAAACGCTCGGCGATATCACTTCCCACTTTTCTTCCTCTACGATCTCGCCAATTTTGAACTGTTCTCGCCAAGCTTTGGCGTCCTCGCTGTGCCCCACGTCGTGGAAGCACCGCGACGCGTCCTTGCCGGCGTTGTTGATCAGCACCTCGACCCCGCCCGGGTGGTCCTCCAGGAAGTGCGTAACCTCGTACACCACGTTGTCTATAATGATGGCCGCCTTGTCCTTGCGGTCCCACTCCTCGACTTGCTTGCGGGTGAACAGCTTGGGCGACATGACTGCGTGCGAACACCTCGCTCGGCAGACGCTAGCTCACTGGCGCTGGCCGGAGTCCGAACACGTGCGTCACTGCACGGCTCCGGTACACTTCTACTCGCTATTCACAGGTGCTGACCCTTATGAATATTCACACGTACAAATACGATTACTTATTACTTATTAGTCGGCTGAGTATACAATGAACATATATTATTGCATTATTATGAATGATTGCTCCGTTAGTAACTAATAGATGGAGTACATCGGATGTCCTTGTAGTACAGTCGATCCTTGGGCGCGCTAAGCGGAGGCCGGCGGACAGCAGTAGGGGTGCTGGCGGGAGACAGAGGGTCGTTGCAAAACAACACAATAAACAGTTACTACCTTCCGAGCAATTTCATCAAGCGAGGCGAAAATTTAATAGGCGGCCTGTGTAGACGGAGCCGATCCAACGACAAAATTATGCAAACGAGTCCGTGTTGTTTATATGTTCGTTTGGTGAATTATATTATAAAACGAGCATCGGCAGTTCGGCACTTGGAATAATATTACAAAATAAACCCTCAAATTTTATTATGTTGTCTCAGAGTAAACGAGAGCCGTGATACGCAATATCACATATCGTAGATAATGGCAATTGTGACCGAACCAGCAGCGCTTCGGACCAGTCATACGTCAATCTGGGGATAAATCACAACATTATGTTATTAAAAAAAAACAGGAGTATTGTCTAACCTGGAGAGTTTTTAAGGGTTCGTAGAAACAAAATAATATATATCAATATTAAGAGAGTAATATTTAACGTTGTTATAATATAGGTACCTACATTGTTCTATGATGTTGAGGTAAACAGGTCAGTTCACGAAGGTCGAGTCCGACTCGCACTTAGCAGGTATTTTTAATTATGGGTACAAGATTCTTTAAAATAATATTTCACGCCCCCACCTTCAATATTATACAAATAACCTATTGTTTATTCGGCTCATTATGTTTTATTTGATTACGATGTGATCTCATCATTATTTAGATAAAACTGATAAGAGGCAGTAATAGACGCTAAATGCAATAACTTAAAAATTAAGTTTTTAGATAGGAAAGTAGCAAATCATTTATTTCTTTGTTATGTGTGGGAAAGTCTACCTTTTGTTTTGTTTTATTTTAACCATCGAGTAAATTAACAAAACTGTGGTGTAAAAATGAGTACTTGTATTTTTTCAATGACTCTGGCCCACTTTAGCCAACTAAAAAAAATGTTGCTCTCATTTTATTTTCAACCAAAAAATACCACCTCGACATAAGTTTGTGCTTCCTACTTAAACTAATAATAACTTAATCTTTTCATCAATTTTTTTATATAACCATTAGCTAGGTTATGTTAGCATATTTATTTATTATTTACGGTTGCTATTGACGATTAAAGCAAATGAATAAATAGTCATGAATCCAGTTTTTGTGAACGTAAACTTGACGTGGAATGCCGATCATAACTTCAACACTTTTATAGGATCGTATGCGAGCAAGTTAAAAAAGTAAGTTATCATCGATTTAATAAATGTTACTATTTATTATTGGTGTTTAGATAGTCTTAGAATAGACGAAATTTGTTCTAAAGAGCCTGTAGTCTGTAATATAAAAGCGGCTATGGATGAGTTATACTCGCGCACGAAGGGTTCCGTATTATTATGCATATCAATATACAGAATTTTATTTGTTAATAAATCTATTGCTTAATTCAAAATTCCGAGAATGTTTTTTGTGACCATTATTGATTATATTCTGGCCAGCAAATAATCCCGTTTGTTGTATAGTAGCCAATAGTAGCCAGATAATTTATTCTTCTTCTTTCTTGTGAAATGGCAGCGCTGTCTTACCATATTTTTGACAATGTCTAGTTGTGTGTATAGTAATCGTCAAAAACCTTTAGCGGTGAACGAAACCTGCGCAGAAGTCAAAAATAAGGTATCGTCATGTGCGCGAGCGTCGTGTTGTCTTTCTCGCACCCACGAGCGCGATTCTACCGATGCACAGCTATTCTCGTCAATCGGTAAACTTTTTTGACGATTATTATAGATAAAGTAAGTTTCAGGGTCGAGATTTGGTCTTAGCTCGGCTTCTGTTCAGAAAACCCCTTAAGAACCCTTCCCAAATGTCTTCCCAAGTGATTGTTTAAGTGTATGTTTAATAAAGTTATATGGTTATTTAACTTTGATTTGGTTTTTTCTTACCTATGGATGCGGAACAAAAAGAAAAAAGTCACTCACTATAAATTTATTCTGATGTTAAGTTTATAATACGAGGACCTTTAAAAATACACTTTTGCATTGTCGTGGCAAAACAAAACATTGATCTTCCGTTCGGAAGACAGTTTTTACTTGTTAGTTGCTCTTTTAAAAGTAAAAAGATACAATTGCAATAAAAATAAATACAACAACTGAACTATTACAATATTTATACATGAAAAGAGTCACCATCTTGCGAGAGTTTTAAAATATCATTCCAGGGGTTTTTATTTTTAATATATTCATTTACTGTACAATACTCTTTTTGAAACAGGCCTTTTTTAACTAGGGCTCCTAAACTTGGAATTAGTCAGATCCTAAATATTCTTAGAAAGCTTATTATAAAACAGTTTGCTGTGTCCCATGAACGGGGCTTTGATTTATTAAGTCGGTTGGCAAGCATAACAATTTTATCTTTGTTCCAGGTGTGGCATTCTTTATTTAAAAATCATATTTTTAACGTAAAATTATGAATTTTAAAATTGTTCTAATATTTGAACGCAGCATAACACCAGTGACAGTTACAAGCATTGTTAAATTGTCACTTAGGTTGACACTTGACAACTCCAACCAAACAAGACTCGTACAAAATAACGTACAACTTATAATATAACGTATAATGCGTAAAATTCAGTATAATCAAACGTGTATTTTATTTACATTCTGTTTACACAACTAATTTCTAACTTAAGATACAACTTAACATAAGCGTAATGCTAAATAATTAGGTTAGATTTGCCAACAAACAAATACTATGAAGCTGGTAGGTAAACAAATTTGCCGCTGTCCTTTTTTGATCTTAATGCAATATGTAGAATCAGCATGTGATAGCGATGTGTATTGTGACTGCGTAGTACTGCCTGAGCAGCGACGCGTCGAAGCCGTGCTTCGTGCTGTCGTTCAAGGAGCTGCTGATAATGCTGGACTGCGGGCTGTCGGCGCACTCGGTGCTCAACTTCCTGCCGCTGCCGCCGGTGCCCAGCACGCGCCTCGCCTCGCTGCCCAACTACACGCCGCCACACATCAACGATCCTCTGCTTGAAGGGGCAAGTTTGCTGCCCTTTTACACCTAACACTGTCTCAAAAATAAATAAGATCTGATGAATAATAAAATACTTTATATTTTTATCGCTTTGATTAAAAGCGGCAAATTAAAATTAAACTCCAATACTATAATTTTGACATTATCCTTTCAGGAGCTAAAAGAATGCTGTGGTCGTGTATTTGTAGACAGTGTGCCAGAATTCTGTCCTCCCCTCGACAAAGTGGTGGACTTCTCGCAATTAGATGTGATCCTCATCTCCAACTACACCTGCATGATGGCGCTGCCTTTCATCACAGAGGACACAGGCTTCAAAGGGCAGGTTTATGCCACAGAGCCAACATTACAAATTGGAAGGTTAGAATATCCCTACTGTTTCAATATTACTCTTGTTATATCTGTTTATTCAAAAATTTTTGTACACATTACATTATTGTTGATAAAAAAAATAACTAATGGAAATAAATATATTGTATCTGCACCAATAAACAATTTTCTTTTGAGTATGTCTAAAATCAATTACTTTGGCAGTTCAAAGTACACAGTATTGTTTAATGGATGTGTGTCTGTACAGACAAAGTGTGAGCATATTGAGTACGGAAGGGTGCCCGTGAACAGGTTCTACCTAGAAGAGCTGTCGGAGTGGCTGTCGGGCGGAGGCGGCAGCGGTGGCGGCGGCGGCGGCGCGGCCAAGCGCTGGAAGGAGCTGGTGCACCTGCTGCCGCCGCCGCTGGCGCTGGCGAGCCGGCCGCGCGCCTGGCGCCGCCTGTTCTCGCCGGACGCGCTGGCGCGCTCGCTGGCGCGCGTGCGCGTCGTGGGCTACGACGAGAAGGTGGACCTGTACGGCGCGCTCGACGCCACCGCCGTCAGCTCCGGCTTCTGCCTCGGCTCCGCCAACTGGGTGCTGCGCTCGGCGCACGAGAAGGTGGCGTACGTGAGCGGGTCGAGCACGCTGACGACGCACCCGCGGCCCATCAACCAGGCGGCGCTGCGCGGCGCGGACCTGCTGGTGCTGGCGGCGCTGACGCAGACGCCGGCGCACAACCCGGACCACATGCTGGGCGACCTGTGCGTGCACGCGACGCTGACGCTGCGCGGCGGCGGCTGCGTGCTGTGCCCCGTGTACCCGAGCGGCGTGCTATACGACCTGCTGGAGTGCCTGTCGGCGCACCTGGACGGCGCGGGGCTGGCGCACGTGCCGCTGTACGTGGTGTCGCCGGTGGCGGACTCGTCGCTCGCCTACAGCAACATCCTGGCCGAGTGGGTGTCGGTGGGCAAGCAGGCGCGCGTGTACCTGCCCGAGGAGCCCTTCCCGCACGCGCAGCTCGTGCGCGCCGGCCGCCTGCGCCACGCGCGCGCGCTGCACGACCTCGCCTTCAGCGCCGACTTCCGCCAGGTGCGTGTGACGTGACGTGTGCCCCACACCCTCCCCACACCCCGCCCACCCCGCCCACCCCGCCCCGCACTGACGCCGCCCTCTCGCTTGCAGCCGTGCGTCGTGTTCTGCGGACACCCGAGCCTGCGCTTCGGAGCCGCCGTGCACTTGTTGGAGTTATGGGCCAACAACCCCGCCCATGCGGTCATTTTCACAGGTAAATATGAATTTCACATTAATATTTTTCTCATGAATTTTAACTAGAAATATAAAATCCAAGAGTTATTGAAACCATGGCTGGTTTCAGCAAAATTCTGTATTATTGGTGGACCATTACTTTTACGGCTCATTTTATCTTGGGCTGTTAAGGAATCTTATGTCTTAAGTTAATTTAACTTCACAATGTTTACTATTAGTTATATAAATATCATTGTTTGATTTCTATTTCTATAGACTTGAATTTTGCATTCAAATATAACAAATCTTTGCTCTTTATACAATAGTGTAGATGCATTTTGCATATACATGGTCTAGCAGTTCTTGCAATAACTAATCATAATTTATTGTTTGAATTGGATAGGCTCTATTAGATAGATTCTTGTAGAATTCTGCACAGATATAGTCTTGAGCTGGGCCATGAACATAGACTATGTATACGAGTATACCTACTTTTAATGCGCTTAAATAAGTCTAAACAGAATATTACAGTTTGTATGGAAATTCAAAATAAAGGCTCTGAATCGACAACATAAGGCTATATTTTATAAAATATGCCGTTATATTATATACTTTAACATATTCTTTGAGTCAACGCCAATCATAAAAGCGCCATTTATGACAATGTTATTTACAATGATATGCACTATAAAGTACGTTGTATCTGACCGGGTCGACAGAGCCGGACTTCCCGTACGTGGAGGCGCTGGCGCCGTTCCAGCCGCTCAGCATCAAGGCCTTCCACTGCCCCATCGACACGTCGCTCAACTACTCGCAGGCCAACAAGCTGGTGCGCGAGCTGCGGCCGCGCGAGCTGGCGCTGCCCGAGCAGTACGCGCCCGCGCCCGCCGCCCCCGCCACCCCCGCCGCGCCCGCCGGGTAATTGTTGTCGATATATAGACATCAGGATAATCAAATGTATGGAGAATAATCTGGTGTTTATTAAAAATAACAGATATCGACGAAAATCAACGTTTAATAAGAAATTAACACTGTTTTCCGTATAAAAACGCCGAGTCGAGCAAAAAAGCGGCACGGCCGTACCATCCTTTTCTCGAAGCAATTCAGGTCATTTTCGAGCCCCTGTAACTTCGTTGTGGATAAAAGTAGAATACTGAATTTTCAGTAACCATGGAAGTATTGTAAATACACGGTATATTTCAAAATTCATTATTGAATTTAAATTGTTAAACCGATAGTTTAGAATTGTCGAGGGGCAAATTTCTTAATTTTGTCACTCACTGACTCACTGACTGACTCACCGATCATCAAAATTCTAAGGCACTTCTAGCAGACTTAGAAACTTCAAATTTTACACCAAGATAGATCATTAGCCACATTAAAAAGAAATAATATGTAACCATAGAAAACAATTTTGTATTTGCGGTTGTTGGATGAATTCATACATCGAATGCAAAAGAATAATACAGACAAAACAACCCGTTCACAACGACATACAGTTAATAAACAATTTAGAATCGAGTTCCTCCGAAACAGAGGTACCCTTGGTGGAGAGTAAACAATCCAGGCTCCTAGAGTGCATTAGAAGACGAGGAAAAGAACCAAAATATTAAAGAATATCATAAATTAATCAAGTCCTCGTAGTTGTTTTATCAGCTTAACTTTTATTCTATACAGCTTGTTTGCACAAGTGACACTTTTTAGAAAAAGTGATGTTATTTTTTTTTTCTTTGAAAAAATTTTCATATTTTATACTGTAACAGTATAAAATGTAATTTTTTAAAACCTTAAAAATTCAAAAAAAAAAAATTTTAAAATTTGTTTTGAGTAGTATATATTCTATCCATTTTTTCACGGTTTACATACATAATATTTAAATACTGCGAAATGTATAATGCATTCATAATCACTACATAGTACATAGTATTTTAAACAAAGTTGCTGTAGTCTGTCCCTATCTAGCACAAACAGGGATGTATGCTTGAATCCTTAAAACTACGCAACCTATTCTCATGCGGTTTTTTAGAGTGGATTCAAAAAGGTTTATATGTGTAATACGAGCGTAATATATGCGAGCGAAGTCGGGGCGGGTCGCTAGTGCTCGCATAAATTCGACTCGTAAGTACATATAAATCGGTCGGTGGGCCGGATAATCGGGAATCGTTCTACTGATGTCCGGATAAACGAGTCTCTACTGTAATTATATTATATATATTGTAAGATATCACGAAAAGACTCTTCAATAGTATCTTCTGTAGTAGCTTCGAGACGATTCAAGGAGGAATCATCGACTAAACGTGACGTACGCCGGCAGGGCGGGGCGGCCGCACATCAGCGCGGACGTGCCGGTGGTGGTGGTGCGGCGCGGCGCGGCGCGCGCGGCCGGCGTGCG
>JADANM010006178.1:57578-68061 GCA_026213755.1 Eurema hecabe
TTATTAATATAATTTAGATTTTAAATACAGAGCTAAAGAGCTATAAAAGCCAACAATATAATTGTTGACGTCGTATGGGTATGTATGGGTGTGTGGGACCTGTAGCTGTGAGCACTGAGCACTGAGCATCGAGCCCATTAGCATAGAAATTGTAATGTCACTCTCAATGACGAGAGCTTGCGGTTTCGCTAAGCGGTCGTGTCTGGATGGCGATATTTTGACTAAATTCTCGCTCGAACTATCATTATGGAGACGATACAATATAACATTCACTCCCACGATCATTGTCTAAGGTCATTCTGGAGGGAGGTCAAGGTGTGTGGTAGTGTATGTGAGTGTTTAAGTATACGTGTGTGCGCTCTCCTAGAGAACAATTTCCATATAAAACAGATTGCAATTTCCATATATCCAAATTCACAAATGTAATCGAAATTTTATTTATTTCAAATAGGGGTTGAATAGATTCTAGTTAATTCTAACAGCTGGTAGTGTTTCTGACTCGTAAATTAGCACATACATCGACTGAAGGCTCCGCGGCCCGCGGCCGCCGCTCGCCGGAACTCGCCTAATCCATTTGATAAATGACCCATTCGTTTGGATTTGATTTCGATTTGATATAATGTAATTAAATTGATGCGTCAACCCGGAAATCTAATTTGTGCGGACCGGCGGCGATTTGGGCACCCCAAGCCTCACAATAAATCGGACAAGTTTCCAACGGAGTGCAGTTGGGATGAGATCGGGCGGAGTTGTGCTTGTGACGACCGCACTTAGCTTTAGGACACTGGCGTCGCGACCCGCCCGCGACGCTCGTCTTGTGTTTGAAGTTTGAACAACGCAAATAGGTAATGCGCTTCCCGCTGCAAACGCTTATTAATTTAAATAAGTTGTAAAAAGAGAGAAAATATAAAGAAATTAATTATTATTATTGTTGAAAGAAAGAAAAACATGTTTCTTTCTTTAAATTCTAAATACGTTGGTGTTCTGGTATACTTTGCATTATTAAAGTTCTGCTCCGTAATGTTTGTATAAAGAGACTTGTGAGCTTGTATCTGATACGATTTAACTATTTAAACAAACATTTATTGCAGAAAAGGCGCGCTAAAATAACCTTTAGTGGCGATAAAAAGTTTCATTTCTGATAAAACGCGTGACGGCGCGCGTCGTTAATGTGGATTTGTTTCATTTGTTGCGCCTGTAAAGTGTCCAATATACACACACACACACACACAGATTATAGGTATATAGGTACGTGAGAGTTACTTCGGCTGTATGTTACACATCTACCCTTAAACCTCTTTTGATAAAACTCAATACGAATCTATATATGATATAATGATACTATATAATAAAATATAAATCTCGATAAAACTTTGAAATTAAGCGCTTGATAAAAATAATGGATAATGAATCAATGAAAGATTGGCTATGTTTTATCCGTAGGTTTTGATGATATACTCAAATTTTGAGAAAATATGCTGAAACTTTATTTAACGCTCTGGTAAATTAGATAAGAGATATCAAATGTTTGGACAATAGTAGAATATGAACAGTGTTCTTGATCGTTGTTCACTCGGCCGGTGCTCAGAGCACACTTAGCGCTTGTTCGCCGCTACATTTAAATTTAGGTTTAACAGTACACGCCTCACGCTACGGCACACTCAGCAAAAAGTTAGTTGAGCCTCACGCAGGCTCACATTTGAGAACGGATAGATAAATAGTTTAGTTTAAACATTTTTTAACAAGAACGGTATTCTTGATTAAATATTGGATATAGCTACGTGTTTGCTACGTTTATGTAGTACTACGTATAAGTATGAGGAGTACCTTTATCAATCGTTATGTTAAAGAAAATATACGTTTGTATAAATGTTAATAGTGACAGCCGCTATAATACCATTCTTATCCTCTTCTGCACAGCACGATAGCTGAAATTTAAAAGTAAAGTGAAAATTAAACGAAACGAGTGGCCACGTACAATACGTAGGTAACGCGTTCCTCAGTTGTTTTAGCTTGTGTAGAGTGTGTGGGGGGGAGTGGGAGGAGTGTGGCGCCCACCGGAGGTGCTCGCTACAGGCTACAGCGAAGCATCACTCAGTGTCGGCGCATGCAATATTGATTCATTTGCCTGCCAGCCGCGGGAGTGGAAATGAGTGGGAAATCAATTAACATGGCATATTTGTTAACGTCACTCCTTCGCTACATCGCTCCGTCGCACTATGCCACGAGTAGGTGTGTGTGTGTGTGTCTGTGTGTTCAAGAAGTCTGTTCCCGCCTACTTATGTAGTGTAATTTTTTCTTCGTTTTTATCTCTTATCATCAGTGCCCTAAATTTTCAATCTCTACGCGGATGCGTCATGTTTTAGAATCGTCAAATTGCCCTGGCGTCATTCTAGTCCAACTTTTGCTATATCATTACACGCACAGTCTCCGTCAAAAATAACAGAAGTTAATAAAACAAGAGAAACATAAATTATAAAAGGATTGTAGCGGCCGCGCACTGGAGTTATGTAATATGCTTAACTTTTCTTGTTAAAACTTCACGCTCAAATGACAAACTCGAATTACGTTAGAATCGTCAAAGAATTGTTAAAAAATCTTTTAATTAACGGATTCTTAATGACATTTGTTTTTGAGAACAAGAACAGAACGAAACGATATTCAAGCAATGAATTGATGATGTAACTTTCTACTTATTGATTTAGAGAAAAGTTTCGATACTTAATGATTATATTTAGTTTATTTTTAACAGTAGAAGTTAAATCTCAACTCACGTAATTTTAAATATCACTTCCCAACTCTGAAAATACAAAAAATGACGTTATCGTGTTTGACTTAACAATTACTTTTTTAATAACCTACGGCTGTACGCCTCACCTCCAGAGGGTGAGGGAAGGACTCACCACACCAAATATAATGACTCGGATTAACTCTGTTATATAAGAAGCTAGTTTTCTGAGAAAAAGTGGGAAACACCTCAGAGTATAATAATTTTCTGTTAAAAATATTTATAAATTTGAAGCAAAATTACACATCCCAGTCTAAAATTAATGGTGAAGTTTAAACAATCGAAAATTTCAAAAATCTATGTCATACATAGGAATCCTGTAAAAGTGTAATTTGCAAGAGCGGTTGATATGATGTGAAATTTACGGGTTTTGATGGTTTGTACACACAAACATACACAGATATACACACAGGTTGTTGTTGTGACCGGACCCATTTCCGATGGCGCCGCGCGATGCTCGCCAGATGACGGTCAAAGCTTTTAATGTTTTAAGGGGACCCGCCTCTATCAGTGTGTAATGGATTTCAATCCTTTTAATTTTGATTTCTTTTTGATTTTAGAATTTCTGAATTTTAGTATTTGTTTACATTACGGTATTTGTTATGCCTAACTGTTTTTCGTTGGAAAAAATAACTGTTCGAAGTTCACTACACACTTGAAAGTCTAAGCTAGAAATGCTATTAAGCTCGTCGATACTTGAGTGACTCGAAGGAATGGCTCAAGAAATAGTAAAGATAGCGAAATTCTCACTCGACTAGTTCTGCTTAAACAATGTAGCACCTGTACCGAGGTCAGCCCGAGCCCGGAGACGTGACGACTCTCTCGTAGTTACTCGTTCCTCACAGAGGCGAGAACATTATCCATATGCGATACATGTTTATATATAAAGTTGGAAAAATATAGGGAATTTAAATGAAAAGTAATAATTATGATGTAAATTTTCGATTAAGTGTAAAGCTGCATACTTTTACTTGTACCTATTTCAAATTAGAGAATTATCAACTACTACAAATATCATAATATTTAATGTGTCTATTTGTTTATTGCTATTCTCAGAAGCGATTGGGTGTAGGTTATTTAGAGCACAAACAGTGCGCGTTGCACAAATATACAAGCGGAATGTGCGTGTTAGTGCAGCGCCCGTCACTCGCAGGTGGCCGGCGGACACTTACGATCCACATTACAATAATTACAGCGATATTTCATACTAAAGCCGGTCATACTGGCCATCTCTATAAGTCTGCCTGACTCACGCGAGTTCCCGCAACACACCCGTCACAATATCTCGGCCGATCCTTGCTTACATCTCTATATTCACGTCCCCAATTTGCCACATACGGCAGACCCAACACATTATGGAAAATTAAGAATCAATCCAATCTAATCCCCCTAAGCTAAGGAATGAAAATTTCGAGAAAATTCTACCAATACCAAACGGGTCGAGAGATACGAGATAACGTTTTCACGTTTTTCTCACTTAAAGTAAGTCTGTAAAGACGTCTCATTCAAAACAATTCTAGGGTTCGTTTCTTTAAGAAATTACACAATTTTAAAAGATTAATGGGTTCATTTATAAACAGAATGAAATTACTGCTTACATTTTACTTTTTAAATTGCCAAGAATGGCAAATTGTCGTCGCATTAGACTGAAAATAAATATCAAAGACGGTTCGGGCTCCATTCTAAAAGTCTTAAAAGATTCGTTATATTAGAGTAAATATGAGTTGAGCCGTTGGACCCGAAGGGGGCTCCGACAGAAGCCTGTCAACGACCCGCCGCTGTCTATTTTAAACACTTGATTAAATTTTGAATTACACTTATAGATAGGGTTTTAATTTTGCTTTATACCTACTATTAATTTATTAATATACTTGTGGGTGCAATTTAAACCCTTGCTTAAATGATTGTGGTATAATTATATCCTATAGTATTTAGATATTATACTTTCAGCCGTATTGTATTAGTTCGATTAATGTGACTGTCGAATAAGCAAATACAATATACAGCATTTCAGTTAAAAGCAGACACAGAGCATTGCGTTCAGTTCTCAATATTGTTTCATGTAAGTACGTGCTAAGATGGCGTATCTCGAGCGACCATTTCCGAGTATTTGTGAGGTTCCCTTCGATCAATTTGCCCGAAACATTAGACAGGTTCCATTTTGATTGCGGTCTTCAGACACACACATATCATTCCATTGAGCACGGCCCTGCCAATGTTTATTGTTCTTTAGTATATAACGGTTCAATATGTTTCGTGTACCGCGAATTTTGGGGAACAACGTTACTAGTTATTTAAGAAAAATAAAAATAACTTCAAGTTTAAAATTTAATAAAGCCTTCGGGATTTAGAGAAAAATTATTTGAGACAATTTAGAGGAAATATTGAAAGCGAAGGAGTGGCCAGTAGCGAGCAGATTATTGTGAGAACAAATTGATTTTAAGGTCACTTCGTGCTGGGAATTTAATTCTTTAATCTTAGATTCGTGATTGGCATAAATAAGTTTGGCATTGTGACTTGTTTTATATAGGTCTGGGTTTCAATGGCCTGCTTAATTTAATTATTGATTCGAATTCGATTTTGGTCGGAATTTTTTATAAAAACGATCCCTACAATCAAAAAAAATCAAAAGTTAAATAAAAATAAAAAAGCCAACAAACTAAACATATACATAAGGCATAATAGCAAGGTTTAAAGTGGCCCGAGGGCGAGCGATCAGGCGTCGCTCGGACAACACGACAAGGCTTTACGTGGACTCGCTCGGGGATTGGTTGCGACACACACACACACACACACACATATACACTTACACATTCACAGATAAGACACTACCACGAATACTCATATCAATCTCAGTACCAATATATGGAATAATGCTTAAGTAGACGAATCAATCCGTGTCCTACAATATTAAAGAATATAAGAAACCGAAGTATTGGCAAGGTTAAATTTTACCATAATATCTATAAGCAGTTCATTGACCTTCGTTATTTATTATACATATAAAGCGGCAAGGAAATCCGCGAGGAAGCTAGCACGGTGTAGGTGTAATTGTGCGCCGCGGTGGGACAAAGGCCGTTCATTTGTAAATGTTACAACTTTGGAGTAGACCTTTGTAACTTCCGATACAAGTTAGCGTAGCCTTTGAAACGCAGCGAGCTTTGTTCCAGTTTTATTCGGAAATTACTTGGAATGATAATCATGTAGAATATTACTCAAACATCCCAAAATACCTACGCATGTATTATTCAAGCTGTCCAACAGTGAATTTATTGTACCTAATCTGTTTAAGTAATCTCTCTCCCGATGCGAACACTAGCCAGAGCATTATAACGGAGTGGCTACTAAAAAAACTTTTAATTACACATTAAGAAAACGAGTAAACAACAAAATTGACATAATTAATCATCCCGCTCGCGCCGCGCCGCTCGCCGCGGCCGCCGCACCATCTTGCAACAAATAATTAACTTTAATATTTAAACGAGTTGTTAATTATAAGAATGACAGAGTAAATGTGGAAAAGACATTGGAATGCATCGAATCAGTTAAGTAACTGTTCAAATGTCTTACTAATTTAAATAGAAGTGGTTGACCGTTTAGTCAATGGCTGACGTCAAGTGAGGAAAAATATTATAAAACGTAGGTAAGGCAATCGATGAATCTTGTATTTTTAGTGAGACGGTTAATAAAAGGTTCGGATACTTTTATTTGCTGAAAGGTGAACGACTGGCAGCGCTGGGTCATGGAAACCTGAACAAATAACAAGAAGTATTCTTTGGGTCCACACTCCGCAGTTCGTTGGAATCCGAGAAGTCATCGCGCTCTATATTACTCGTACTATAAGCTAGAATCTAAAACATAAAAAAACATTTATCACCACACACATTATAAAGGCGTAAGTTTGTGTATATATATTTGTTCGCGTCTAAACAGATGGAGCGATTTTATTATTATTTTATATTTTTTTGCAATAACGTTATGCTTTGGACAAAGCAGATTGTGTGGCTGCAACGACATGTCTGTATTGATCTTTATTTTTAGTTTTGACGTTCATAAATATCACAAAGTGATTTAAGTGAATAAATTATTTTCATTTTCATTTTCATTAAAATATTGTATGGAGTTTGTTGAAACAATCTATAAGACGTAGGTTGTGTTTTACTGTGGGGAAATGCACAATTCATTTTCTCTAATGAATCCATTCAGCAGCAAGCAGAGCTAGTATACTTAAAACATAAAGAGGTTAAATCTATGGTTTTGCGATGTTGTGCATGGTGTACTTTATTATATATAAAAAGTACCGTGTATGATAGGTTGCGAAGGCGCGCGTCACACTGAGCCGCACTGAGCCGCACCGAGCCGCACTGAGCCCAGAGATGCCCTCAGCCGCCCTAATTGTCCTCGATTCTCACGGGATTTCATCCTTACTTTCGAGATCATTTTAACATAAACGGCCAAAATCTCGGCAGGGATTGCAAATTAATAAGTTTTTGAAGGCAATTGGATTCTATTGCTTTGTTATCTTACGTCGGAGCCTCGCTCTTTGTCTGGGAGTATTGCACTAAAATTTGGCATAAATATTATAAACACCATTAGTTTTTTTTAATATTATTTTAAATGGTGATGAAAATGTTTTGAAAATTTTCACGACGACATATATTCAGATATTATAATTTTTTTAACCAATTAGACTTTTCTGAGGCATCTCAAAACAAACAATGTTAGTTTAAATATTGTCTCATATCTATAAAGTTCCTTATACTGGTATGTTGTTGTACCTACTTGAATTGTATGATGCCTTCACTTTTATATCTTTAATATAATGAAATATTTGTTTCCGAAAATAACACGCTTTCTTCTCATCCGTCAAAACCTCTCACCAAACACCAATCCAATGTTTTTATACGACATGTTGACACCAAAAGTACAGGACTCATTCTGTTTCACCGACACTTCACTCCATGTCGTTATCGACAGTTACAAATATGTAACGAAAAAAAGAAACTTAAGTAGTACGTTTTATTTACGAGTATTTAAAGTACTTCAAATAATATTAATATTGAAAATATTTATATACATAGACTAAAACAATATAGTATGTAGTTAAGAGCGCTTTGCTCACGCGTGGCGAGCCGCGAGGCGCACGTTGTCTGGCTCGCGGTCTGTGAGCGGCTTTGACTACCTGTAATCCTATCATCTCGTGCATGCCTTTACTGTGGACATTCAAATCGATTTCAATTCAAAATGCTATCTGTTCCATTTAAACAACTATCAAAGTTAGCGAGTAAGCAAAAATAAACTTATTAAGGTCATGTCTGTAAAAATCTTATTTTGTAACAACGCAGTTCAATTTGAACGACAGAAAAACTTGGCAAACGACTTCGGCTTTTCAAAATTTAACTTAGTACATATCGCTAAAAATTCTAAAAATTCTTATTAAATATTATGATATAAAAATGAGAGCCATTAAGAACACAATATGTTCTAACAATAGGGGCTATAGATAATATGTATCCGTATGCGGTGAATGGAGTGCAGTGTGCAGGGTGCAGTGTGCAGTGTGCAGTGTGCAGTGTGCACGCGATGTCAGAGGCAGGGGTTATCCTCACAATAAGCTTTGCTGAGTTAAATCTTCTGACAATATTGTTTCAAATTTACAGTATTCATGAAGTAAGTTCTCTTCAAATTAAATGTAAAATAAGACAAATTGAGTGGCAATCTGTCGCGTGCTCTCTGGTTGCGCTCTCGTCGCGAGGTTAACGAGACTGCGATATTACATACATTGTGTTACTCTTTAACTGCTACTTTTTACGGTCTTATTGCTTTTACCATCTTATGAAAGGAATAAAATGCATATTTATATTTTAATATTTCAGTTAAATATATAAGAAAGATAGTTAAAAAAAAACTGTAAATAATAAATGGAACGAATGATTGCAACGAGTTTATGAATTGATAATGTAATAAAGTTCCCATTGCTCATATTGCCATAGCTACATGTAGCAGCGCATCTCATCGCCCGAATATGACGCAGAGAGACATTATTACTCTTTACGTGCTCGTTAATTTGATGGCGGAATAAAGGGGAATACGCGTTCATTATGTTTGAGCGACATCTGCGAGCATCGTACGTATTGTAATTTATAGTTTCTTTGGATTCAGCACTCGCGTGGCCGCCCCGTGTACGAGATATCGCCTCGAATAGGTATATAAATCATGCCGACTGAATTTATGACCGCGACATACAGCAGCGCATATACAAGGAGCCAATAATTGAGTCGTGCAAATCATACGTCACAATTTCTATGATAGCATTTCGTATTGTATACCAGTAATTCTATTTGTATGAGCTTATTGTATTCGTCAGTATTACTCGTACGATTTCATTCGTGAAAAAGTTTGTCTATTTGGGCAGCTGTAGCACCCAATAAAACATCTTCGTATCATATCTATGATCAATAGAACAAGGACTTTATCGCAGGCCGTAGGCGATCTAGGAAAAAGTATTTCAGCTACAATACCTTATTGCTCTCGGCTGTATTACAGCCGATGCGGATATATTTTGTACCTTTGAAGAAACGGCGAGTGTCGAGAATCCGCAGTTTTTCACAAACTTTTTGCTTTATATCGAGAATTTTTTGAGCAAAGGCTCAATGTGGCTCCCGGGAGTGATAAATGATAAGCGGGATTAACGGTTCCCGGCGATCGAGGCGCCGTACTGCGCCGCTTCGGCTGCAAAACTCCATAGTATTCGGTAATCGGTAAGTACTCGCCATTCATTTTAATGATTTAGGTGCCAAGAAAAGGCATTTTGATATCGAAGCGCTTTGATATCGGATTCAAATTTGTGTCGATGGTAATTGTTTGTGATAAAATATCATCTATGATAATAAAAAATATTTTATTAAATATGAGCCGCGGGTAGCGAGTGCTCGGCTCATAATTGGAGATTATGAACAAGCTTGGAGCTTTCGAAATAAGTATAAATATAGACTAAAGTAATTGACAAGCTTAAAATATATTGAGTCATTGCTTTAATATAAGCATAACGTTTACTCTTGTGATAATATCCGACTACAGTTTATGAGCCGGAAAAATTGCTCATAACTTTAACGACGGCCGATCAAATGGTAACGATGAACGGTGTGAGGCTCCAATGGCTCGCTCACTCATTACTGAAACTAAACATTTATTCCTCTATATTTTTACGGAACTATCAAGTCAAGTTATTTTGACAGATTTTTATTGGAAACTGTCAAAGTGAACTGATCTAAGGCAGTTAAATTTGTTTTTCGTTTGAGCATTTGAGTATCAAAGTAAGAGGCATTAAAAGATTTATCCCCGTACTGTTAGTGTATGTACTATGTACTGTTGCAGGTTATGTTGAGGGTAAATGTTTAAGAGCCCAATAAATTAAGGTAAAAAAATCTTTAAAAACAAGCTTTTATTTAAATGCGCTAAAAAGAAAAAAATAAACTTTTACACTATAACTTTACTGTCAACTTATAACATTTCAAATTCAACATATTTGACACAATTTATATGTTTTAAAAGCTTGTCGCGAGATTTAAGTACCTACTCGTAATTTTAAAAGCAAGTTTTAAAATACCTGCCTATTAAAAATTTTAAACTAAGAAAGTAAATACGAGTACTTAAATCTCGCGACAAGCTTTTAAAACATATAAATTGTGTCAA